>RCUC01151968.1:0-66552 GCA_003697995.1 Taxidea taxus jeffersonii | reverse complement strand
AATCTTAAGCAGGCTCCACGCTGAGTGTGGGGCCCAACACGGGACTCGATCTCACGACCTTGAGATCATGACGCTGAGCTGAAACCACAAGTTGGTCGCTTCACAGAAGACTGAGATTAAGAGTTCCAGGAACCAAATTCTACCTCCATCATAAAACCTGCCAAAATGTTTTCTCTATGTGCCACGCCCAACTCTTGTTGCTAGAAATGGTTTCCCTCTATATCAATGCCACCATCATTCCTTAGTGAAGAATGAAAGTCTGAAATAGACTATTCAAGGGAAACTGTCTTCAAGATCCACCTGCAGAGAAGAACATGTGAGTAGGATCCAGGATCCGGAGGCCTGTTGGTAGATGAAAAAAGTACACGTGACTTATGTTTTGAAGATCGGGAAACAATTGTGTAGAGTGATTTATGGGTAGAATGGCTCACATATGTAATTTGTATTGATTGTTGGGAGGCCCAGAGTCAAATTCTCGTCCATGGTGATTAAATCTGTGCAGGCTTCTATGCCAAGCGATTCTGTGTCCTGAGCACTTCTGGCCTCCCCTTCCCATGAGATCGGCCAGAGAGGAGCATATGGAAATGATGCTGATACACGTGTGCATGTATGAGGTGTGAGTCTGTTCTCCTTTGACGGCTTCCACTTTCTCGGTGAAGTAGGGAGCAGGGTCATTGGTGCAGGTGGATATACTGGGGGTTGAGGAAGGAGGAGATGATGTGGGATACTTGTGTGGGAAAATGGCAGGTTCAGTGGACCGGAGGAGCCTGGGGCAGATTGCCAAGATTTGCCTGTTCCAAGGGTCATGGATGACACGAAACCCATCACAGGGGTCATGTGGGTTTTCTCCACCATATTTGGTTTCCTGGATGCAGGCAAAATAGTGTTAGGCTTAATAACTACGGGGGTCGTGGTTTCACCCAGCAGAGGCAAACAGACAAGTGCAGAGCTTCGGGTTTGAAGGAGTCTGTGTTATGGAGGGGTTAGGATTGGTTTGCACCTCTCCAGGGAAGGCGAGGTAGAGGTCATCATATGTGTGGGGGATGGTTGGCCCATTCAATGAAGCTGAGGTCCCAGTGGCACCCAAAGCCATGTTGATGGTGGAGAAAAATAGAGAGAATGACTTAGAGAAACAAAAGTATTGGTCAGAGAGTGGGAGGTAGGGAGTTGAGATGAGGGAGGAGCTCCAGCAGTGTTCCAGAGTGGGCCCTTCTCAGCCTTTCCTGTAGATATGAATCACCCGGGAGCTCAGATGTGAGTCCGGAGATCTCTGGTGAAGTCTGAGATTTTGCATTTTTAATAAGCTCTCAAGTGATGCTGATGCTGGTGACCTGGACCCCACTTTAAGTAGGGACTGGGTCTGGCTGTGGGAGCACGATGCTGGGCTGTGCAGATGGGCACTGGAGACCCCAAGAGAATACAGCAGGGGTTGAAAGAGCACATACATGTACCAAGATTCCCAAAATGAGCCATGAGCATCCGCGGGACAGAGCGTCAGAAGACTCAGCACTGAGGTTCAGAGCGACAGGTGAGTTAGTTCTCGGATGTGAGATTCAAGGCTGGAGATTGGAGGGAGTGAGTCGGAGCAGGGTCTAAAACCAGCCACAGAGACCCAGTGGACATGACCCTGCCCCTGCTCAGGTTGCCAAGGTGTCCTGGGGGAGTTACTACAACAAGAAGGTGAAGGGAGGCAAGAATGAGGTTTTGCTGATGGGATTCCAGGGTGTTTAGGGTTTCCTGAGGGAAAGACAAGGGGATAGAATCACGGAGAAAAGTACAGAATGTGAGAGGGGGCAGGGGTCTGCATTTTCTCATGGTGGGTGACTGACAAGTGAAGGGCTGAGAGGAGTTCTGGGTTCGCCGGGACGGAGGTGGTCATCTGTGAATGTGGGTGATCTGGATGGGGCACAGAGTGGTGGGGAGGGGCCGGGAAGGGCCGGGAGGGGACTTACATCCCGAGCAGGGACACTCTGTTGAGGTCTTGCCACTTGGGTTTCCCTTTTATTGTGTGTGTGTGTGTGTTCCTGATTATTTGAACCTATTTTTTAAAGCACACCTCGGTAAAGCGGTACACTATCTGGGAACAAGCTAGAGGGTGAATACCTAGAAGTAGCAGGATTAATTTTCCCAGTTCCTCTCAACAAGCAATATCATGGCGTGCTGTGAGGATCTGGCTTTCCTAACCGACCTCATTACGCACAGGTCGAGGGAGTGAGCCACTGCCTCTCAGCTTATATCTGAAGTTGGGAATTTCAAATCAAAATGAAGAAAGCATCAGACATTTTGAAAACTCAACTCTGGGTGAAATGCACTCATGGTGCAAAATGTCTGGACGGAACTGCCCTTGTGGTCAGAGCATCACTTAAAACTAGGCCACGTCCCTTTGCTGGACGTCACAGGTTTTCATGCTGCCTCATTGAAGGAGGAGCCTCCTGGGTCTCCATGAGGAGAGGCAAGAGTCCAGAAGCAGCTGAGCCGGGTCTGCCCCTTCGAGAGCAGTCAAGGCTCCAGCTCAGCTCAGTCTGCATGAAGGACGCCCGTCTCTCCTGGGCGGGACCAGCTCAGGACTCTCAGAATTCCCCATTCCGTCTTTTCTCCAGGACTTGCTTGGGGTGAGGGTGTCCTCTGCTCCAGCAAACATCACGAGGAACTCAGCATCCCTATCATTGCAGAGTGGAGTGAATTACTCATTGGGGGACCAGGGACCACAGGGCCTCTCCATAAGGGGGTTAGCTGCTGTAAGATTTGGGGTTTGGTTGGGTCATTTGGTGAAGAGCTCACGAAGCAGGGATGCACTCTAGCAGAACAGCTGTGTGATGGGCTAGCTCAGCAAGTCCCATCTGCAGAGAGAGCAGACTGGCCTCAGTGTCAGGACATACCTGGGAAGAAGCCGGGGCTGGGAGGTTTGCTGCTCTGTGGTTGGTATGGCGACTGTTTCTACCTGTGTTCAGATAAATAATGTGGGGTCCTTGTCTCAGTTCATTATCGTCTCAGAGTGACCTTGTCTGACCTTATCTGAGATGATGTCCGGCAGGAGAACCCAGCGATTGCCACACTGAGCACTCCTTCTGAGTCCCCAGGTGTCTGGGGCTGGTTTCTTTCTCCAGTGTTGGCGACCAGACCCAGGAGAGAAGCTCTGTCCAGCCTGGGCTGTCTCTGCACTGTCCATGTCAGGAGATAGTCTGAGAATTCTCAGCCTGAACCAATCCTTCCAGCTGCTTGCGAGGGCGTGTTTGTCTAAATGGGAGATTAGACTCAATGGGTCCGGACTATGACTTTCCAGCATTTCAGACCTTTTGCACAGGGGTCTCCATTTGCTCTCTTGCCTCTGGCCACACAGATGTCATTTCAGGAGAAAGTCACCGAAACTATTTTAATTACCCCCTAGGAAAAGATCCAATTTGTTTGTAGGTAGGACAGCCAGTTGTCAGGTCTGGGCTTCGCAGAGGTCACGGTCCCGGGGAGGAGCACCCGCCCTGGCGTCCAGGTGAGCCTCGGGACATGGCCTCATCCCCTAATCCCCAGCTTTACCACCGGCTCCCAGAGGGAGTTCATGCTGTGAGATTAGATGCAGTCATGAAAACACCCAGGGACTCCTCCTTTGGCAGCTCCCCACCCCAAGCACATCACAGGGCAGGCTGGCTAGGGCCCAGGTGGAGGTCAGTGCAGGAGCCCAAATCCCTCAAGGGGCAGGTGGGAGGGTCCTCTAGCCCGGAGCCTGGGGGCACAGTGAGCCTGGAGGGGTGCTGGAAGCCACGGATTTGTCCAAGGATTCTCGAAAACAGGTTCAACCCTAGAGGGTCTTCCCCAGAGGAAGACCCATTTCCAGAGGAGCCGAAAACCCATTATTGAATAACCACAGGTTCTGCTTATCCCTAGATGTGGGCAACTAAGCAACATTTGAAATATTATTACATATATGGCATTGACCAAATAAGACATGTCTGTGGCCTGGGTTTGGCCAAAGGCCCTGTTCAGCGACTTAGAGAGTGAAGACCCAGTTTCGAGGGTTCGGAGGGGGAGTGAAGTCACAGCTGCAACCTAATGCATGTGGACTGAAGAGAAGCAGCATTTCAGCATGGCTGGGGGCACCCAGACATCAGCAGCACTATCCTGCCCCGCCCCCCACAGCAGCTCTTCCACAGCCCGGCCGGTGGGCTGGAGGTGGGCTGAGCCCCGAGAAGGCCAGGTGATAGGGAATGCTGCAGCGGGTAGGCCAGGCGATGAGGGGCGCTCCGGTGTTTGCAGACTCCACGGGAGGCCAAGGTCACCTGCGGGGCATGCCATCCTAGCACCTACTGGGACTGAAGGAAGCTGCTTGGTCTGTGTTCACCCACTGGTGCTTGTGTCTGACCACATTAGCATCACTGTTTAAGTCATTTCAGGAGAAAGTCACCGAAACTATTTTAATTACCCCCTAGGAAAAGATCCAATTTGTTTGTAAGTAGGACGGCCAGTTGTCAGGTTTTTAGTGGTCTTTGCAACATATTTTGGAAATCCCTCACTTTGTAAGCTTCAGTGGAAGGCCCAGGCCACCTGGGTTCTGACCCCGCAATGCCTGACTCTCCTGGGGCCTGGGCCCCGGGCTCAATCAGTGCCGGAGTAGGTGACCAGGAGCAGGGGGCAGCACACCGGCCCCGGGCAGCTGTGTGGATGGAGGCTCTGTCCTCGTGAGCAGCTGTTTGCAGGGGAGCTGCTCTCCTCCCACCTGGAGACTGGTCCTCGTGACGTCCAGTGACCATTCCTCTCATTAATTCAACTCCTATTCCTTAATACGATCATCCTTGACAAAAACAATGACTTGAAATTATCTTCAAGTCCCTTACTTATTAAGTTTCTATCTTGAAGATCAGAGTCCAGATTTATATAGAAGTGATGAAGCTAATTAACTTGGAATCTGTAGTTGGATTTGTGACTTATTTGTTCTTATCTCTGTGTTGTTATTAGATTCCTTCCGAGCCCACAGGATTCTGGTTCAGGGTCTCCCATGGGGAGCTCTGTGCGTCCAACAAGATAGGTGTTCAAGGTTTGATACTATCTTTTTTATCTACAGCACTTGGCTCCTCTCCCAAGGAAAAAACTTCTTGCTGCTCCCACCACTACCACGGCTTCCTCTTTGGGCTGCTCCCTCTGTTTCCCTTCTGGGCACCCACCCCCTCTCCTCTCCAGCATCCAAACCTGCCCACACTTCAGGGCTCAGCCCCAGTCCCATTTCTGCCTCATGCTACAGTCGCCGGCAGCACTGATCACCCCCTTCTCTGTCATGTTTATTATATTCGCGGCTCATGCGATGTAAAAGGAATATTAAGTAGCCAAACCTCCAGATTCCTGTTTCTGAGGAGATACTTGATCGTGTCATCTGTAGGACTGTAGGATCAATTTCAGCAGTAAGAATCACCTCCTACAACCAGAGGCACAAAAGAAAGCACTTCTCCTTCGGCAAGGCTTAGAGGGTTTGCATGGAGGTCAGAAGGAAGCAGCACCATAAAGACCAGCCAGCAAGAACTGCATCCCAACCAGGAGCGCTGCTCGTCGGATGGGAAGGACCAAGCACAGAAGGAAGTGGACTGAAGAGTGTCACAACTGAGACAGGCCTCGTACCTAAAGTCTATTTTGACAAATATAACAAAGCAAGTGCCTCATGGGGTTATCGTACTCGCCATAAAGCAGAGACACCTGCCTGGCAGAGGGATGCAGGCCAGCTCTCTGAGGATGGTGACGGGAAGGAAGCCCCACAGTGTGCCTTCCTGGCTAAGGCTTCCGGAGAGGAGTAGGGGACAGACAAAGAGCATCTGGTCCATTCGTGTGATGGGACAGTATATGATTCTCAAATGACTATTACAGATCTGCATTTATCAACACTGGTATATCTTGGAAAGATAGCACTGGGGGGAGAAAGTCTGCTGCATGACATCAGACCCAGTATGATGGGTTCGTTTGAAACCCATGACAGAATTACAAACCAATACTGTAGATGGATATGTATATACGTATAGAAATGTGTAAGACCACAAACTAGGGGATCATATACCACATTCCTGTCTCCCAAATAGAGGGGCATAAAGAGGATTTCAACTTTATCAGGCCATTTTATATCTACAATTTAAAAACTGGAAGCAAATATTACAAAACCACATTCCTTTCCTTCTGGGTAAAAAGTACATTATATTAATCTCTGCACTTTTATGAATACTAATTTTTTTTCATATAATGATTCTTAGAATCCCATTTCATTTCTCAAAGTGATTTTTTTTAAGTAATTAGACTTGAGCCTCTGGAGTGTTTGGCACAGAGCTCTGATCTTGAGACAAATGGAAATCAAAACTTCATAGGGAAGTGGGGTGGAAAGGCAGACCCCATCTGGATGAGGACCTCTGGGATGAGGATTAATAAGCACATTTACCCTGTGACACTGCAAGCTTCTGAGGACATTAGCCATCCACAGTAACCACTTTAGGAATTACTTAAAGGAAATTTCTTAAGGTTAGAGATCTCAGTCTCTGGTGAGGAGGTGATTTTAAAAAGTAACAAACAGAGACTCTTAATGTCATAAAACAAACTGAGGGGGGTGGGGGGAAGAGGGGTTGGGAGAGGGTGGTGGGGTTACATTATATGTTTAAATAAAGCTTAAATAAAGTTAAAAAAAAGTAACAAACAAACAAACAAGTAATCAAACAAAAACCACTAAATATGCATGAAGTAAATAATTTTAAAAAGTTTAAAATTAGGGTTTTTTAAGAAATAGTAAATTATGAGATTTCCCTGGTGAATTAAGTACTACATTCTCCCCTTCTCTGATGGGCAGCACTGAGAAACATAAAGAATAAAATAAAATAAAGCCTTCTTACCTTACTATTGACTAGGTTGGTTCCCTTCGATCCCAATAACAGTGTGGGATGGGCTTTGCCTCTCCCCATGTGCTGAGACCTAAAATGCAAGTCCTAAGGTGAAGGTGGTTCCAAGGAGTCAGGGCGAGGAGAGGTAAGTGTGCCCCATGGAGTCTCCTGGTGTCCACTTTCTCGGTGGTTGTGGTGGGAAAGGGCAAAAACTGTGCTGAAGATGGCCGACTTCATGCCGCGGGAGATCAAATCGGGTGAGATACAGGGGCTGAGAGAGTTTCCGTCCTGTTCTTCCCTGCCATCCACACTTCAGATAACTTCCATTAGCTTTCTCTTCCCTTTTCACAGAAGCTGCTCTACCCAAGATGACTAATGGCCTCCCTGAAGCTTAATCCAAGCATAGTTTTCCATCATTTTATGACATCCAGGCAGCATTTAATAGCACTGACAATTACCTTCTAGAATCTTCTCTACCACTAAGCTTCCATGATTCCACATCCCATTGGTGTTACTGCGACCTCTACGGTCCCATATATTCCGATGTATCCTGAGTGTTTGTCCTAAGCCTGGACCTTCTGTCTGAGTTGCAAAGCCCTGCAGACTACGTGTTGGGCATGTCCATGGAGCTCACAAGGGGAGAGAGCTCTGGCCCCACCTCTTCCTGAGGCTCAAGCTGAGTTTTGGACAGGCAGCCAAGGAGGAAGCTGACATCCAGTGATCTCGGATACTCTGAAAGCGTGGAACTAATCAGACAGGAGAAACCCCTGCCATCTCTTGGCAGGCGGTGGCTGGCAGGGCCACCAGATCCTGAATTCCCTTACTGAAAGTGCAACAGTCCAATCAGGTTTAGAAACACAAAGCACAATTCGGTAAGATGCTCTTCATAAGAATCACATGGATGGACAAAGTAACATTGAAATTAAATGGACAGAGATAAAGATTACAGGATACAATGTTAACATTTGCTGAAAGAAGTTGGTCTGAAGAACGGAGACCCAGAAGAAGGAAAGTCACAGCCAACAAAGAAGATATGTCAAAACATTATGAACTAAGCAATGGAGAGACACGAAGTGCAAGTACTTTCTGGTGTGCAAATAGGTCTTGAGGGAAAGAAAACAACTATGACATGTTGTAATTATAATATACACTATATATTATATAATATATAACATCATCATAGCAATAATAGTAATAATAACATGCAACATTTATGTAACATGTAAATATAACACACATTTTTCAGAAATGCACTAATTAAATCAGAGGAAAATGAGCGTTCATGTTGAGGACGCAAATCATTTAATCAACAAGTCCAATCTCATGAAGATACACTAGGTAGTACCTTCAACAGAGAACATGCATCCTCTGTGTGTCCATAGAGAATTTATAAAAATTCATCATATATCTCCATAACAAAACTTATTAAAATGCCAAAGCAGAAATTCCACTGAAGAAATCAGAAAGTAAAATAAATAAATGGAATACGGGCAGGTAAGAGGAGGATATAAATACACGGAAGAGCTGAAAATAGAACAAAAATAGAATAATTGTCACCAAAATATGGATTTCTGAAACTATCTAGGGAGTAAATAAAACTGATTTGGTTAGTGACTAAAACAAGATGAGAGAAA
The DNA here is from genome assembly GCA_003697995.1 of Taxidea taxus jeffersonii. Classification (NCBI taxonomy): domain Eukaryota; kingdom Metazoa; phylum Chordata; class Mammalia; order Carnivora; family Mustelidae; genus Taxidea; species Taxidea taxus. The sequence continues at coordinate 58,082 of RCUC01151968.1, read as the reverse complement.
AATGCTTTTAAAAAATAAGAAAAGAGGCAGAAAAGAAAGAATTAAGGATACTTCATGGCAATAAAATATAATTTTTAGAGAGCCATAATGGTCTGGTGATACAGGAGTACACATACTGCACAGTCCCAGCGGAGGGGACTTGACTCGGTGGGGACTAGACTGCCTTGTGACGGTGATGAGGCATCTGCTAGGCTCAACTGTCTGTTTAGCAGACTGAGAAGGCCGCCATGCCTCACCGGGCTCCACACCCACAGCTGGGTCGGACTTGGCCAGATTCCAGGGAGGAGCCCTCCCACGTTAGACCTTCCTTCAGGAGCCTGGCCACCTTGGACTGGTATTTTTCCTTTGTCCACTTTACAATTTTCATTAAGCCAAACAAAGTAGTCCCAAACAGTGGAATCAGAGAGGGATTTAGAATCCGTTTGTAGGAGATGAGACAGGAGAGGCTTCCCATTTTTGTTCCTGCCCTATAGTTCTGGGAATCCCTCAAAATCCCAGAAAAGCACTCATGTGTTCTGGAATGCATACTTCAGATCAGACTGGTTTTACTCTCTTTAGCTTCCTAATCTCCTCAGCAAGATCTGTGAGGGCAGGCAGAATCCTGGTAGATGATGCCGAAGGCAAACATGATGGTTCTCTCTGTGGCTTAGAATGATGTTCCATAGAGAAGGGCTGACGGTACCGTCTGAAGTATCGAGTGAGAGTGCAAGCAAAATCCTTCCTACACTTGTCTGTCAGCAGTGCCGGCTTCAGTAATCCTTTCTGATTATATATGAATTTGAGATGGATTTTTCCATTTACATTGGCACATCTATCCATCGAGCTAAAGGCCCTGCAGGACAGCATGCCTGTGCTCCTCTTTGTAACTTCAGTTACTAGGCATACAGTTTTCTGCCAAGGAAGGAGGACAGTTAACTGTGACCTTGAGAACATGCTCCCCCAACCTCGTTTATAAAACAGGGATAACAATACCTCCTTTCCGGAATTAGCAATAAAGAGGGTAAAGCGTCTAACACTCAGAGGCAATTCGATAAGTGACTGATTGATCGCACGTTCCCCGTGACCCTGACTTAGGGAATCTTTCTAACCAGAATCTCCTAGACACCAGTTTCTCTACCAATCATTCTAAAGTAGATCATTTCCTCATTACTTTTAGTCAGAATCAAATCTATCTTTTAACTGATATTTAAAAATCATCCTTTCTCATAAAATGTTAAATACACTTAAAACATAGTGGTTGAATGCATTCCCTTTAGATAGGGAGCAAAAGGGGTTCTCCAAATGTCTGAGTCACTTTGGCATTTACTTTATACCACCCAAGTATGAGAGATAGTTACCTCATTTCCCCAACCCGCATGCATTTGGCAGTGCTGGGGGACTCGACCCCATCCTCCAGCTTCACCGAGGCACTACTGACTACTGACGAGTAAAACCGTAATGTAGTGAAGGTGCACGGTGAGTGATGAGATATGTGTGTGCGCTGTGGGAGTGTTTCCGCCATCAAGATGATGAGTGCGTGCTTCACCCCATCATCCATCTACTCTATCTTCTCATTGTGTGGCAGGCGCCTGTCCAGTTTTCCCATCAGCATTTATTAGGAGATGGCCCTTTTTGATGTTTCTCTTTTATACGTTAGTGGGTTGATCTAATTTAAACACGTGAATATATCCGGTGCCAAAACTTATGTGGATTTAAGCTCAACAACAGCCATAGAAAAGTGTTGGTTGGGAGAAAGACACAGCCTCACCTCACTTTTCCCTTCCGTGGACGCAGGGACATCACTTCCCACCGGAGAAGAGAACCCACGCTGGGCAGGCTGTGGCCTTTGCATGAAAGCACCTCAGGAGAAGGAGCCCTGGAGGGACAACCTGGCCTCCAGATGCAAGGGAGGCTTCTGCTCTTGTGTACTTGCTGTGGAAAACCCCACACTCACAAATTTTAATCACACATTTCTTGCTTCTCCAGAAAACCTTCCTGTTGCATTAGGACTTGGGACAATCAAGTCTTTTCTTCTAATGTGTTCAAAGAAAATGCTATCCTGTTTGTTTGCTTTTAGCAAATTAAAAAAAAAAGGCAAAACAAAAACCCCAGCACTCTTTACACTTCCAAAATATTCATCTTTTATTGTACCGTCATAATCTAAGTGTATTTGGATTAAGAATCCCTTCAGAAGACTTCAAAAGCCTGAAGCAATTGGCAAGGAGAGTGCCAGGCAAACACTTGAAATTTGAGATCCTATTTCTGACAGAGCTTATAAATCATCATGATCTAAGGCCCACTGTAATGTTGAGGGTTCTAAATATAGGCGTACGGTTTCTTTGCATAAGTCCCATAAAAGAACAATAACAGTAATGGGAACGTAAAGGAAAAAAAATGCTAAGACCAATATAACAATAATTTTTGTATCAGTCTGCTCTGTCCTGCTTACACTCCCTGTTTTTACTTTTCAGCTACAGAGATTGTCACAGCGGCGTCTTGAAGTGGGTTCACAGTGGGAACAGGATTCTGCATTGCCATATTGTGTGCCAGTTATTGCTCCTTTAAGCCTCTTGTTATTATAGTACCTGGTTAAGAAAGACCCCACAAGCCAAACAAATAAACTGACAAATATCAGATAATTTATCTCTGACTCCTAATATAAATACATATCCTTTGTGTCTGTTACATCAAGAAACACTGCTATGTTTTCTTCTCGGTGAGCGCATTTGCATTTTGTAACAGAAATCCTTCAGTGAAGGACTTCACGGCAGCCCCGTGTGTTTCTAATGCCCTTTGCTGTTCTGTAAAAAGGCAAGAAAAGAAAAACGTATGCACTTGTTCAACTTGAATTCTTAACCACTAGAAAAATCTAAGATTTTTTTCCTTTGTAAAGTAAGTGAAACTCATGAAAACACAGACTTTGGCAATTTTTTAAAAAGCATAGTGATTAGTTTTTGCTTTTGTTTCAGTTTTACAATGAAACAGGCATATATCAAAATGTAACAAAGGCCAAGACAGCTTTACTCACTTTTTCATGATAGTTTCATTAAATCAACCCGACTATGTTATTTTAGGAAAGTCTGCTTGCTCTTTAAATGCCATTTTCTTGCTCACTTCCGATTTCCCTTTGTCAGCATATCTGGAACAAGTCTTTAGGAAGCTAATTTCATCCTCCGGTTCAATTAAACTAGATTATCACAGAGCTAACTAGGGCCACTGGCAGCACCAGTCACAATAGTTTCAAAAGTAGCTGGTGCTGCTGTCGCTAACAGTGAGATGTGACCCAAGAGCAGATGGGATGGCATTTACGAAGGTTGGCAGGGCATTGGAGCTGCCATCAATACGCTCCTGGTAAGAATTACAGCGTCTTCATTGCTGAGAGAGAAAAGAGGTGGTGAAGCATTCTGTCTTGTGGCATCTTTTTATAATCAACTGATCAGATCATGAGATGTGCACGGATTGATGGTGACCTAAAGATAATTAAATTGCATTTGATTGGGGCATAGACACTAGAAACTGAAATACTGGGTCCAGAGTCCGCCGTTTGCCTTGTGAGTGAAAATCCCCCAGATCTCGGGTTTCTAGGTGTCATGGGTTTTGGAAGGTGAAGTTTCGGACCTACCCCAGACAGACCTGGGGCACCTGAGAATTTAAGGGTGCCCCATCACCTGCCTTAATGATGTCCAAGGTAAGCCACCAATGACATGATAAAAGGGCTGTTACTTTATGCACAAGGACATGGTGAGGCCATCACGTGATTGTCAAGATACAATTATTGAAATTATGGTTTGACTTTGAGTGTTTGACTTTAGACCTTGTTCTCAGTCAACTGTGGTGTCAGTCTCAAATTGGAAATCTATTTCCATGACTATTTAATACGGATGCTTTATCAAGTAGTGCACATTTTATGTAACCCGCTTTTTAAAAATTTGTCTTTTCTGAGAATGACGGCTACTTTTCTAAATATATGTGGCTCCACTGAAAGCCTTCGAAAAAATTAATGTTGAAAGTTTATACTTTAATGCCACCAACTTTCGCTTTCTTTTTCAATATCCCCTTGGCTATTCGAGGTCTTTTCTGGTTCCATATAAATTTTAGGATTATTTGTTCCATTTCTTCGAAAAAAATGGGTGAGATTTTGATAGGGATTACATTAAATGTGTAGATTGCTTTAGGTAGCATAGACATTTTCACAATATTTGTTCTTCCAATCCAGGAGCATGGAACATTTTTTCCATTTCTTTGTGTCTTCCTCAATTTCTTTCATGAGTACTTTATAGTTTTCTGAGTATAGATTCTTTGCCTCTTTGGTTAGGTTTATTCCTAGGCATCTTATGGTTTTGGGTGAAATGGAATTGACTCCTTAATTTCTCTTTCTTCTGTCTTGTTGTTGGTATAAAGAAATACAAATGATTTCTGTGCATTGATTTTATATCCTGACACTTTACTGAATTCCTGTACAAGCTCTAGCAGTTTTGGAGTGGAGCCTTTTGGGTTTTCCACATATAGTATCATATCATCTGCAAAGAGTGATAGTTTGACTTCTTTGCTGACTTGAATGCCTTTAATTTCTTTTTGTTGTCTGATTGCTGAGGCTAGGACTTCTAGTACTATGTTGAATAGCAGTGGTGATAATGGACATCCCTGCCGTGTTCCTGACCTTAGCAGAAAAGCTATCAGTTTTTCTCCATTGAGAATGATATTTGCAGTGGGTTTTTCGTAGATGGATTCAATAACATTGAGGTATGTGCCCTCTACCCCTACACTTTGAAGAGTTTTGATCAGGAAGGGATGCTGTACTTTGTCAAATGCTTTTGCAGCATCTATTGAGAGGATCCTATGGTTCTTGTTCTTTCTTTTATTAATGTATTGTATCACACTGATTAATTTGTGGATGTTGAACCAACCTTGCAGCCCTGGAATAAATCCACTTGGTCACGGTGAATAATCCTTTTAATGTACTGTTGGATCCTATTGGCTAGTATTTTGGTGAGAATTTTCACATCTGTGTTCATCAAGATATTGGTCTGTAATTCTCTCTCTCTCTCTTTTTTTAAAGATTTTATTTATTTATTTAACAGACAGAGATCACAAGTAGGCAGAGAGACAGGCAGAGAGAGGAGGAAGCAGGCTCCCTGCTGAGCAGAGAGCCAGATGTGGGTCTCAATCCCAGGATCCTGAGACCACGACTTGAGCCGAAGACAGAGGCTTTAACCCACTGAGCCACCCAGGTGCCCCTGTAATTCTCTTTTTTGATGGGATCCTTGTCTGGTTTTGGTCAAGAAGGTAACTTAATGAGAAAATAGAGTTTAAAAAAAATACGGCTGCTTTGTTTGTATCTAGCACATTATAACCTATTAAAATATAGATTAGATATATACACCTGAACACATACATAGTGTCTGGGTGAATGGGCACATGCATGATCATCTCTCATCATCTCTCATCTCTCATGATTAATAATTTTAAATATACTATATAAATTTTTAAACCATCACTATGCCAAAATATTACTAGTAAAAAAGTAGCTAGTGCAGATATCTAATTTTACCCTCACTCCCCAGCCAGCATTTTGATTAAAGCATTGAATAATCTGAGGCTAATGCATTTTCTCATGCCAAATTGTAATTTTGTCTATTATATTTAATCAACTAAAACAGGATTCATTTTAAGGCTTATTTTATTTACCATAAGAAAGGAAACACGCTGCCAATTAACTTATAGCATGCCATCGATTTGAGGACAATCTGATTTCACTGATGATAAAGTGTGATAAAAATGTGTCTCTGTGAATTGAGGAAATCCTGTGTCTGTTACACAGCAGGTTCGGTGGGAAGCAGATGCTGAGATGGGGATTAGCAGTCAGTGTGAGCTCATGCCATCAACACCTGTACGGGACGAAGGAGGCAGGTCTGACTGGGAGGAGCGAGACCGTGAATGGTGAGCTATTCACAGCAAAGACCTGCCCTGTCATCCAGGGATCTCTGAGGCTGTGGACAGAAGGAGGCCCTCAGAGTTTTTCTCAATTGGAAGAGGACCAGCCCCAGACCAAGGGCATTTGGGAAAGGCTGGAGACATTTTTGGTTCTCACAATGGGGGTGAGAAAGCTATTGGCTTCTAATGGGCAAAGACCAAGGATGCTGCTAATATCCTCCCCTTCACAGGACACCCCCTAACCCAAAGAACTCGTCAGTCCAAGCTGACAGTAGTGCTAAGGTTAAGAAACCATGCCTGGGCAGTGGAGGGGCTGGGAAGTGTGGGGCAGATCTCTGTTGCACACCGCATCAGGCATTACACTGTCCATCTTCCAAAAGCTTTGATTCCTAGAAATTCAGATATAGACAGCAAATTAGGAAAAAAGAAAAAAAGATGGTTTCTAATTTTAAAAGCACTACTAATGTAGAAAGAGTGTAATCTTTATTGCAATGCAAGGCTGTTAGGGATCATGCAAAAAGAATATCTTTCTTTTATGAAACACTTGTTGCTCCAATGTAAATTGGAGGCAGGGTTTTCCACAAAGAACTGAAACTGACTGGTTCTGCTGCCCTTGGCCAGCAAGTTGTGGGCAATACATCTTGCCATGAGCTGTTTGATCACAGATGTTCATTAATCAAGGTCCTAAGAATGAAGTTTCATCAACTTGTTAGAGATTGGACCTTGCAGGACAACTAAACCCTTCATCAAATTACATTTCCAAATATTGTTTACCTGTATTCCACACCGCCTGGGTCATGGTGAGTTTCTGACCATCATAAATCAGCTGTCGCGAGTGTTGTGTTTGGATTTCCAGGCAAGGAGTTTCTCAGTGTGAACATCACTGAATTATCAGTTCAAATAATCTCACAGATTGTCTTAGAGTGTGAGACATCATAGTTCATTATTGTTGTGTTAAATATATGTGGGATGTGCACATTGAATGTGTTTACACTGGTGATAAAGACAAAAGTTTCACACACTTCAACTAATTAAGATAGTAAATTAGTTATGTTACACAGGACAAATCCTGGGCTTTGTTCTGAAACTGAGACTGAGCCAGTCACCCCTGGAGTTAGTTACAAAGGAAAGAAAAACAAAACAACAACAATAAATGTAAAAAGTTATTATAGCAGGGAAATTTTTTTAAACATTTTACTTTACGTATTTTTCATTGAAGGATAGTTGACACCCAAGGTATCATTAGTTTCAGGCATAAGATATGGTAATTCTATAAGTGTATGCCTTACATTGCCTTTACAAGTATAGCTACCGTCTGTCACCATACAACCCTGCTACATTGCCATAGACTATATTCCCTATGCTGTTCCTTTCATCCCTGTGACTTAGTCATCCTATAACTGGAAGCCTGTAACTCCTGCTCCTCCTTGCCCATTTTGCCCATTCCCCTATGCTCCTCCCCTCTGGCAACCATCAGTTTGTTTTCTGCATTTATGGGTCTACTTCTAGTTTTTGTTTGTTTATTTATTTGTTTTTGAATTCCATATGTAAGTGAACGCATATGCTATTTGTCCTTGTTTGTCTGACTTATCTCCCTTAGCATAATACCCTCTAGATCCACCCACGTTGTTACAAATGGCAAAATCTCACCCCTTTTATGGGTGAATAGTATTCCATTATATATATTTTTAATATATTATACCTTCCTTACCCATTCATCTATTGATGGACACTTCCATATATTGGCTATTGTAAATAATGCTGCAATAAACATAAGGGTACACATATCTTTTTGGATTAGTGTTCTCATTTTCTTTGGATAAATACCCATTAAGAGAATTACTGGATCCTATAGTATTTCTGCTTGACTTTTTTTAAAGATTTTATTTATTTATTTGACAGAGAGAGATCACAAGTAGGCAGAGAGGCAGGCAGAGAGAGAGGAAGGGAAGCAGGCTCCCCACTGAGTAGAGAGCCCGATGTGGGGCTTGATTCCAGGACCCTGGGATCATGAACTGAGCCAAAAGCAGAGGCTTTAACCCACTGAGTCACCCTGGCACCCCTCTACTTAACTTTTTAAGGAAATTCCATACTGTTTTCCCGAGTGGCTGCACCAATTTGCATTCCCACCAACAGTTCCCATTTCCCCACATCTTTGCCAACACTTGTCCTTTCTTGTGTTTTTGAGTTTAGTCATTCTGATGGGTGTGAGGTGATGGTGGTGATGAGGTGATGGTCTCATTGTGGTTTTGATTTGTATTTCCCAAATGGTAAGTGATGTTGAGCATCTTTTCATGTGTATCTTGATCATCTGTATGTCTTCTTTAAAAAAAATGTCTGTTCAGCTCCTTTGCCCATTTTAATTAGATTATCTGTTTCTTTGGTGTTGAGTTCTGTGCATTCTTTATATATTTTGGGTATTATCCCCTTATTAAATATGTCATTTGTGAGTACCTTTTCCCATTTAGTTGATTGCCTTTTCTTTTTGTTGATGGCTTCCTTCACTGTGCAGAAGCCCTTTATTTTGATGTAATCCCAGTAGTTTATGTCTGCTTTTATTCCCTTTGCCTGAGGACACATGTCTAGAAAACTGTTAACTAAGGTTGATGCTAAAGAGATTATGGTCTATGGTTTTTTTTCTGGGAGGTTTATGGTTTCAAGTCTTACAGTAAGGCCTTTTTTTTTTTAAGATTTTATTTATTGGGGCACCTGGGTGGCTCAGTGGGTTAAAGCCTCTGCCTTCAGCTCAGGTCATGATCTCAGGGTCCTGGGATCGAGGCCTGCATCCGGCTCTTTGCTCAGCAGGGAGCCTGCTTCCGCCTCTCTCTCTGCCTGCCTCTCTGCCTGCTTGTGATCTCTGTCAAATAAATACATAAAATCTTTTAAAAAATACTAAAAAGAAGACTTCATTTATTTATTTATTTGTTTGTTTGTTTGTTTGAACAGACAGAGAGAGCACAAGGCAGACTCTTAACCTACTCTTAACCTGAGCCACCTAGGTGTCCCACATTTAGGTCTTTAATCCATTTTGAGGAAAATACTTTGATGCAAATTCCTAAACATATCAGGTTTATTTTGAAGCCTAATAATATGTTTATTTGCTGATACTAAAGCTGTGAACAAGGCTGGCTGCCTGGATCCGCCAGCCTGACTTGGAGCAGGGATTACCAGTGAAATGACCCCTCATAGGCTCCAGTAGAGTGGCCCCACCCAGGCGCAGCACACAGCAGTTAGTAGAATCCCTTGTAAGACTGGAGAAGGGAATGGTGTCCTTGACAGTGGGGCAGTCTTCAGCCCAGCGAAGCCCAGCAAGCACCAGCTCCTACTGGATTCCAACAGGATGGACTCCAGCAGGTGCGGTCCTGGGACTCTCCAAGAGAACTGACTGCCCTAAGCACTGGCCAGTTTTCAAGAAATAGGTTTCAGTTTCCAAAAGGCTGTGCCCTGAACAGCAACTCCCCTCCAGGCTGTCCTGCTGTGGGCCGTTCTCACCTCACCTCACACGAGGCTTCTTTTTTGCACCCTGGTTTTGGTTATTGAAATAGAGTCTGCCTTTGCAGATACTATTAGTGACCCTGAAAACTGCTCAGCTGCAAAATAACTTACACCCATTACTTTCCTAGGGCACCTCTGTGGGGAATCCCATGCATATTGGTCGCAAAAGGCATTGTGCAGGTCTTCCAAGGTTTTCCCGTCTATGAAGTGCTTTTGTATCTTCGTGGTGTTGTGGTTTTCATTTTATCAATATTAGCTTGATTTTTTTTAATTGCAATACTTGTGTGCTCAGTGACTGAATTTAAATGTTCAGGACGTTTTAACCATATCTGGAGTGTTGGCAAGCCTATTAACACAAGTGCGTCCTGCCTTCTCACTGGTGGGATTATAAAACACATAAGACATTTGTGAATAGCAAGCCCCACTTTCATTGTGCTTCTCTGTATTCCATGTTCTTCACTTATGGGACTTCTCCTGGGCAGATGCACGTTCTGAGCACAGGAAAGCCCTGCCCCTAGTATTTTCTAAGCTGGAGGGCAAGTACACACGACCAGAGAGAACACGTGAACAGTTCACGAAGAACTGGGGTCTGTAGCGTATCAATACAGCAGATACAGCAGATAACCTGAAATGTAATGCCTCTTCGTTATTTATTATATTAATTAATTATTTATTATTTATTTGTTAATAATAAATTGGTATTTATTATATTAATTAATATTTATTATCAGTATATATTTATTTGACTTATTTCTATTCCTTTCTGAAAATTAAAACCCATCATTTATGTCACTTATTACATACCAATTCAAATGGTATGTTTTTAAAGAGGCATAAAATAAAACCATTTCTGTATCAGCAGAGCAAGTTGCAATGGCGTCACTAATGGCATGTTGGCAAATCTCTTCTGCAGAAATTTTCTTGAAAACCTTCATTTTCGCAAGTGCAGTTATGAAACAATCCTTGTTTTGTTTAAAGGAAGAAAAAGCATTGTGTGGTGTGAATGGATTATCTCTCTTTGTCAGGACTTTTTCAAAGTCTCCATGGGACCAGCCTATCTCTGAGCTGCTGTGAGGGCTGCAGCCACTTCTGGAAGGAGCAGGGTTTTCTGTGATGAGACAGAGAAGACCCGCCATCCCCAGGGCTGCTTGGGCTGAAAGGGTGAATTTTGAATGTGGTCAGAGGAACCTTCAGGCGCCAGCATCACGCATATGCTGGAGGATCCTTCTCCCGTAAGACCCCTGTGCACTCAGTTCCCTGGAGCTGGTGGGCCGTCCCTCCCCCTCGGCCCAGGGTCCTGTGTAACAGGAGATGCCACCGCCGCTCCCTGCACCAGGTCCTGCTGATGGGAAAAACCAAAACGGTTATTTTTGATTGTCCCTTATGAGAAATTCCTAATATTTTAGGAACTAAGAAGAACTTTGTCTCCCCATGAACAGTTGTCGTGATTCCCTGAAAGTCCGTTGGACCAGGATTTAAACTCTCAAGTCACAGCAAGAGTTCACCCATGTCTTCACTGTGTTTAAGCTTTGTTTTCCTCTTCATAATCAGTTTTTAAGTAGCCACGTTGTTTTAAATCATTTAATATGCTTTGTCTTTTGTGTATGGTGTCTTAGCGACTCGGGCTCTGTTTGTTTTGCTGGAGAAGGAGAGTAGAGAGAACGTTGGAGCAGCACTGGCCCTGGGGTCAGGGGGCTGCTCTCCTGTGGCAGAGCCTGAAGCCAGCATGTGGACAGGAGAAACCCAGAAGCAGCCAGACAGCACAACCTCAGCTAGTGGTGCTTGCCCTTCTCAGACATGAATGGTCATGGCCTGCCCAGCCCTGGCCCCAGGGACTGCGATACCTGTCCTCTCCCAGGATGTCAGGAAGATTGTTGCCGGGGTCTGGGACCTAAGGGTTACAGTCATCCTAACTGCACATTTTTTACAACTTTCCATAGCTGAAGAATTTAGGACTCCCACTGCTGTATATGGCCCTGTATCTTTTCTTTGGCTGACATGGAGATGTGAGAGAGGGTAGGGAAAAATTCAAGGGGAGGGTTCTGATTCCTCTCCTCTCCATTCTGGTTTCAGGTTACAGGGGTGGGTGGAGGCAGGTTTCATTTTCCAGATCCAAGGACACGGCTGGTGTCACCTTGTCTGTGTCCTCTCTCTCAGAAGATGGGCCTTTGGAAAACACAGAACACCTGAGATTAACCCCAGGCTCAAAGGCAGAGTGTTTGACTCTGTTGCAAAACCTATATAATAACCTATATGATAATGAAACTTATATGATAAATTTTCAATAAAATAGAACAACCACTTGTGGTTTTTTGTAAGCAATACTTTATAATAAATTAAACAAGTTTTAACAAACATTGCTCTAGTTTGGCCATGATTCCCAAGTCTGTGGAATTTAGGGCAGAACTTAGGGAGGTGAATGGTTTCAAAGTGTTTCTCCATACTGCATGTATGTTTTTCTTACCATACAGCCATCCCATAATTTGTATTTACATTTTAGTAACACACAGCAGATCACATTAAACTATAATGTAGGAGAACAGAACAACTCATAACATCGACATCATTTTTTAGGTTAAAACAATGTATGCCAGTTGTACAAAGCTGTATGGTGTGGAGGGATAAGCAATAGTTTGTTTAAACGCCATTTTCTGCGCAGCATTCATTTCTAGAGTTATATTCTTAAAATCCACTGTAGTGGGCACTCTCGTGTGTATTTGTCAACATCCTTTTGCAAGGCAATCCTGGCAATGAAGTGCCTGTGTTGTAAGGCACGTGGATTTTGGTCGTCCTTCCAAATCACCTTCTCCAGAGCTCACACCCATGGACACAATCTACGTATGTCAGACTCTCTCAAGGGCTCCTTGTGCCCACAGTTCAGGATCACTCAATGGCAAAGCATTTTTCCCCCTTGTGAGAGTCTTCATTGCCTATCTTGACTCTTTGTTTAAAATACAACATCAATAAAGACAATTTATATTCTGTGAAATTATTTAGCCCAAATTGTGTCAAAGCCTTTCAAGCCATATTTTTCAGCATTGTGATTTTGTTAAATTATTTGTTAAGTAAAGCTCTGAGTGGGGTGTTGGATGGAAAGCCACAGTTCAGCAAAACCACGAGGGAGAGAGCAGTCGAGACCTGATGGGTCACAGGCCCTGGAGGAGATCTGCGGCTCCTTGGAAGGGCCACCAAGGGAGGTCAGGTAAGGTGTAGGCACAGTGTCTAGCAGCCATGGGCACGTGCCACAATCGGCGTCTGAGGGTGAGTGCTTTTGGAATTCCAGAGCTAAGGCCACACTGGTCAATTCCAGTGAAAAAGAGCAGGGTTTTGGTAAGCTCTGCAATGGTGGACATTTTATCCAGGGGCTCACCCTGGGATGGAGCCGGGAGGCAGGGAAGACTGCTTATCACCCAGGGTGATGGGTGATGGGGAAGTCCAATCAGGAAATCAGGAGCTGACACCTGTGACTCTGTGAGCTGCTACCTAGTGCATGAGATGCTCCAGGGAGGGCTAGTGTCAGCTCAAGACCCCTCCAGGCCACTGAGCCACACAGAAAGGAGCCCGATGCAGGAATGTGGTGAATCGTGTACCTACAATCTCAACTTATGCCTTTGAAATGAGTCCTAAGGCAGCCCCAAACCTTCTTTGACTGACTGGCTCATGGTTCGCTCCTGCTCCTCACATGAAGGAAAGTGTTAAGGGCCATTCATGCTGTTCTTTTCAGGAAGAGCAAGGATTATAAAATATATTCATGTAGAAATGTAGCTATCAGCAGCTGAGAAATGAGATGAATTGGAATTACTTGCCCACTGAATTCTTCCAGTGAATGATGGGAATATTTCTGGAATTGTGCCTTCCTCCACCTAAAACTCCAGCTTATTTTGGAAATTGTTCAGAGGATAATACGAATATTTATTTTGATTGACATAAAAAGGGGCATGTTTAAAAAACTTAAGTATTTATCAAATTATAGAAATGCAATACTGCAAAGCTGAGGTATTATAATGTTGATAAGTAATATTTACCATTTGCATAATATACAGAGTTCTCTATAAGATGTCTGGGGAGTTTTACAATAAATAGAATATCAGCGTAAAACATTGTTCTGAGAGGTGAAGGGGATTCGGAGACACAATCTTTCAGTTATAGGGATGGTCACAGGGATGAAATGTTTGACGTAGGTTTTAGAGTCAATAATACAGTGACAAGTTTGAATGACAGGTGCCAGGTAGTAACTAGGACAGCTATGGGACCACTTCCTGGAGTATGTAAATATCCAGTCAGTACGTTGTACACCTGAAACTCATATAATATTGTATGCAAACAAAAATTTAAAGAAAAAGTGAGAAAATAAGAGAAGGGGAGGAAGGAAGGGGATCATGTGGATATATGTAATAAATACAGAACTGATAACCAAGTTTGTTACTCACAAAAGTCATGAGAGTTGATGCAGCAATAGAAGTCTATGCAACTCGGATAGGCTTCCAAATTATGAGGAATCATTTGGAAACATTGCTTAAAATGAAGAAAAACAGGAGTTGGCCATTGTTCTAGAACATGGGGAGATGTGGCTGAAGGAGCACGCTGAGGGCAGCCTCGTCCTGACCTTGTGAGGATAGCTGGTACTGGGAGTTCACTGACAGCTGGGCTTGAAGCTTAAAAGAATGGAACAGAAGACTTAATCTTCTAACTGGAGGGAGAATCAGATCACGATTGTAGCACATCACATTCTGAGTTTTAACCACCTATTTGCCACACGGCATTGTAGCAGTTCCTATCCAGAAGCATCCTGAGAAACATGAACTTTAGAACTTTCTTCTTACCAAAGTTTCAGCCCCTTGAGATAATACGTCCACGTTCCCTAGGAAATGTCTGCAGGATCACTCAAGCACTGAGGGAGGCTACAGCCACTGGGTCTCTCCATGAAACGTTCTCTTTGGGGATGCTCTAAATCTCTTCTTTCTCTCTCCAGTTCTCCTATGATTGCTTAACTGCCCTGAAGCTCAGGATTTGATGTTCTGCTTTGATTTGAGAGGCCTTGGGGACACATAACGGAACCAAGAATCACAGTTTATGACATTGACATCACACCTATGGGATAATGGTCTGAGAACTTTAAAAAAACAAATTGGAGAAGGTCTGAAAGTGAATGGGACTTTGGGTCATTACCAGCGTTGTTCATGTTCTCGTTCCATGGTGCATGGACACCTGGATGGGGGAAGGGAAAGGGTGCTGCTGAGACTACACCCTTTTGGGAGAAATGGCAATATTTGAGCCTTCTCGGATGCCAAGGGAATTGAGGTGGTGTAATTCATCTCAAAGTCACAAGAGAAGGATTTTCCCTGGGGTGGAAAATGAGTAATTAAGAATGCGTTGTTAGTGATCGTGGTGATGACCTTGATAGGAAGACCATCTGTGGTTAGCCCATCATTTCCCTGGCATGGAAAGTAACTTCTCCCACTGTTTTAAGGGCTCAAAGGAACAAAAGAGCTCAGTGGGAGCTGTTCTGTAAGCTTTCTGTCTGGACCCAAGGAAATTCTATCTGTCCTGCTGCTTACAGCCCAGAAGGCTATCAGGGGCAGCATCTGTGGTCTTATGTCATACCCCCTGTTGCTATGGAAAGAAAAGTCTAACCTAAGCTCTTTTGTTCATGAAATGCTCTCGTGGTTTACAAGTTACAGTAAATCACAAGTTGATCCTAAGACTGACACAGAAAACAGCTGCACTTTCAGCGTCTGTGAGAAGACTCCTGTTTTCTTCTCCAGATTCCCTGTTCTCAGATCAGTGTCTTCTTTTCCACAGATCTGAGGAGATACACACTTCGGAGGTGACAATAAGAGAGAGGGAACACATCAGACCACAGCGGTGGTCTTGCTTCGGCCATCAGCGCCAAGCTGGGGTCCTGCAGGGATTTTGGGGGTGTTCCTGTGGCAGCTGATTGGCTAAAAGGAAACAAAAATATGGCTGGAGAAGTGTTCCCATTGTGTTAACAAGAGGTGGGTAAGAAACACGTGTGGCAATTTCTCTGTTTAATTAGATGTTTGGCATAAAGTCGGTTGAGGTGCTTTGTATCCTAATCTCTCTTCTTTATTGGAGCTCCAGAATTACTTTAGTGATATTGTATGTTTTAAAGCACTTCTGGTGTTTTGGGGCCAGACTTGGACACCATGACAGCAAAGATGGAGTTAGAGTGTTGTGAGGGGAAGAAGGTAAAGGGTCTCCCAGAACCCTCCCCTCCTGGGACATCACACCTTGCTCACTTCCTGCCCTTTGCTCACGCCACAGCCCTGGAGCATGGCTGGATGGCAGTTTGGTCCCCAGATCTCACTGGCTGGGCCCAAGATCCCACGATATTTGAATGTGTAATGAAAAGGTAGCCTGGATTTCCAGCTCTAGCTCTAGAGCAGAGAGCAGGTAGATCTCAGTGGGAGTGGAATTAGGGGAACTTGGAGCTACAGCCAGAAAGAACCATGATAATGTGAGAAAACTCTGTGTGTATGTGGGGGTGGGGTGGGGGGAGTGGGGGGGGGTTCCTCTAGAGAAACAGAGCCCAGAGGATATTATAAAGAGTCAGCTCACATAGTTATAGAGGCTGAGAGCCCGACCATCTGTGGTCAGGAGGCTGGAGACCCAGGGGAGTGAAGTCAGGGAAGAGCAATGTCCCGCTTAGAGGCAGGAGGCAGAGAGGGAAATCTTTCGTACTCAGTCTTTGGCTCTACTCAGGCCTTCAAGGGATTGTGTGAGCCCATTCACACGGGGGCTGGGATAGGGGTGGGCTTTCTGCTTTATACAGCTTACCGGTGCAAATGTTAGTCTCATACAGAAGCACCCTCACAGGCATACCGAGAACAATGTTCAACCAAGCATCTGGGTGCCCGTGGCTCAGTCTAACTGATACACAAAATTAGCAATCTTAGAGTGCTCTATTAACAGAACCCAGAATAGGACAAGATCAAGTATCTATAGCTTTACCTCCATTGAGTGACTGTGTAGGAAAAACAACATTTTGGCTTACACTTAAAAATTATGTTCTCTATCATTTTTACTTTTCCTACCACCTTAACTCCCACGAAAGAAGATGGGATCGGGAGGGAGAAAAACCAAAAGAGACTCTTAATGTCATAAAACAAACTGAGGGGGGTGGGGGGAAGAGGGGTTGGGTGAGGGTGGTGGGGTTACATCATATGTTTAAATAAAGCTTAAATAAAGTAAAAAAAAAATCTTAAAAAAATTATGTTCTCTAATTGAAAAAAAGGGGACTTAACTGAGAGATTAGTTTATTTACTGAAATTCAATAAGTAGCTTTCTACAGACAGCTGATTGACATATTTGAGGATGTGTGGGTGTGCACACGCGTGTGTGCACATGTACAACTTAGAAGTGATTTTTTTATAAATTAAGTTAGCTGGGGCTTTGGAGGATTTGCTTAGGTGAAATTTAAGGGAATGCCTTGATTTAGAAAGAAATATTTTTTCTTCTTGTTAGAAAAATAGCTTGAAACAAGTTCTATTCATTTCCAAAGGTCAGTATTGACCTTCAAGTTTTTCCTCTGGGTGTGCAGGTGACACGAGTCATAGTTGCCTATTTTTTCCTTAATAGTACAAATCATGCCTTTTCCCACTTGGGTGTTTCAGAAAACAATTGCGCTCATCCTGTTGGCAAGTACCTCCTACACTGTGTCTTGTACCACTTTTGAGAACATTTCTGAGCAGGCTAATGAAGTTCTCCATCATTAAGGCTCCCTTCTAAGGGCTTGGGAAATAGCACTTTTTAAAGCTTTATGATATTGTCAGTGAAAATTTCATCTTAGAGGAGATGTATGGGTTCAGCTAACATTTAACCATTCTTTCCAATTGGTCCTATAGGTACATATGTCCCAATTGCTATAACGTATTTACTTCTTTGCTACATTTCTTAAAAAAAATAAAGTTGTTTTATAAAAAAAAGTGCTTTTTGAAGCAGCTGTTAAATAGCATAATGTCTCATCATGGAGCGCAAGTTTTGGGGGACTCGCATCTCAGATCAGGAGAGGGAACGTGACCTGCATCTCAGAAGCTCTCCTCATGCTCCCTGCCAAAAACCATGCTCCTGTTCTCACCAAGATAATCAATATTCTGAATCCTAACACAGAAGAGGAATTTTGTCACCTTTTGTACGCTTTACAAATAAAATCATACAGAATGTACTTGGGAACCTGGCTTCTTTAGCTTGTATTATATTCTAGAGATTCTTCCCTGTTGTTGCAGAAAACTAACTTGTTCAAATTTAATGTGACATAATATTCTATGAACATATAACAATGTATCCACTCTTCTGCGGGTGTACATTTGCACTGTTCTCAGGTTTGGCTATTATGAATAACTCCATTCTGAGTATTCTTGGACATGCTCCATGGTACACATCTGGATCCATTTTTGTGGGTCTATACACAGGAGAGAACTTTTTGGCTCATGGGGTACAGTTATTTGCAAGTTTAGACATAACATCAATTGGTTTTCAAAGTCACTGTTATGCATAAGTACTCCAGCAGTGTATGACACTCATGATGATTCCACAGCCTTACCAATAATGGGCATTGTTTTCCTATCTTTGTTCCTTGTTTGCTGGTTTGTTATTATTTGTTTGGGGAGTTTAACCCTTATATTCATTCATTCATTCATTCATAAAGGCACCAGCTCCATCCCCATTTCTAGGAATATTAATAGGTCACTAGCAATGTTACATTAGGAAACTCTCTACAAACCTATATTGGGGGGTATCTGGATGTGTCAGTGATAATTCTGATTTTTTAAAAAGATTTTATTTATTTATTTGACAGAGAGAGGGAGACAGTGAGAGAGGGAAGCCAAGCAGGGGAAGAGGCAGAGGGAGAAGCAGGCTTCCTGTTGAGAAGAGAGCCCGATGTGGGGCTCAATCCGAGGACTCTGGGTTCATGACCTGAGCTGAAGGCAGACAATTAACGGCTGAGCCACCCAGGCGTCCCTAAATTCTGATTTTTGTTCATGAGAAAAATAAGCAATGATGAAATTGGAAGGGGGATACTTTCCTTAAATTGAAGCTTGTTAGAAATTTTGTTAGAATAAATAAACAGAAAAAATGTTGATTTTATTACAATTAATGATAATTTGTCATTAACATAAATTATTAAATGTATTAGCAATAATATGTAAACTTTCCTGTTGATTTAGCAGAACCGAGCTTTCCAAGATAGGAAAATACCCACATCTTTCAAATAATTATCTTCATGATAATATTAATTTTCATTACATACACCCAACTGATAGTCTCCAATATTTTAAATTGCCTATTAAATATGTTCCCCAAATCAAATGAACATAAATAACCCTGCAATTTAAATTAATTGATAATCTATGATTTGTGTTTTTTATTTCCTCTAGGTCTTTGGGTTTGATTGAGAAGATTTTAAAAGCAGCATTTCTGTTAGATATTAATGTTACCATTTTAATCTTATAGATTCAGAACCAATTCATTTTCATGTGAAGCTAATTTAAATTTAATTAAAACCAGATTGTGCTCTATTCTGTGGTTATTACAGATTCTACTCACTGGTACATATTCTACAGCACAGATATTTTTTCTTTTCTGTTTTTATGCTTTAAATTTATAATTGGTTTCTAAACTTTACAACAGTTTTTCCTATTTGCAAATAACCTGTAGAAGCCTAAAATAGCAAGGTTTTTTTTAATTTAAATTTAAATTTAAATTTATAATTGGTTTCTAAACTTTACAACAGTTTTTCCTATTTGCAAATAACCCGTAGAAGCCTAAAATAGCAAGGCTTTTTGGGGTGCCTTTTCTTGCATGCCAAATATTTTATTACTGCAAAAGCAGAAATTCCTATTAGTTAAGAATATCATTAATTATACATTTTTTCTTTCTTCCTCCTATAGTGTTAGTTCCATGGCAGCACAGAGGATAATATTTTTCAAATGGTAAATTTATACTAATAGAGCTCGAATAAGTTGTTTTTTTTTTAACTCATAACGATATTTCTTCCCTTCCTCCTTTTTCCCCACCTCTCCCTCCTTCCTCTTTGCTCCTTGTGCTCAGGAAGGATGCATTTTGTTGCCCTTCTGTCCTGAGCTACACTGACCTTTTAATGCATTTTTGAATTCAGGTTCCTGATATTTTGTTAAAGATTTTTACATACTACATTCATCAGGGGTAGTGACCTGTAATTTTATTTTCCTGTGGCATCCTTCTCTGGTTTTGATATCAGAGGAATGCAGGCTTTGTGAAATGAATTCCAGTGAAGTCATCTGGTCCTGAACTTTTGTTTGTTTGGGCAAGTCTTTGATCAGTGGCTCAATCTTCTTACAATAATCAGCCTGTCCAAATTTTCCCTTTCGTTGTGATTCAGCCCTGGTGGGTTGTATGTGAGTCATTGTGATCCACTTCTTCCTGACCGTCAGTGTGTTAGGGCATCACTGTTTCTAGTAAACCCTTAGGATCTATGATTATAGAGCTACAATAGTTAGGACAGTGGAACAGTGATATGAGTGACATGAGTAAAGAAATAGAAGAGAAGGAATGTCCAGACAGACCAGCATATATACGGCTAATGGATTTTAAAGGCACCGGGTCATTTGAAAGCAAAAATACGACAATATGAAGAAAGCATATTGTCTTTTCTATTTTATTTAAATAAAGGTAATCTCTTCTTAGATATATATATATACATATATATATTTGTCAAAAACATCAATCTGTATATAATTAAAATCTGCTAATTTATTTCATGTGAATTATGTACCAATAAAGTTAATAAACATGTGTTATGTAGAAAACAGAAAAAGAAAAAAACCCTACCATTGTGAGATTATTTCAGTTGACTAATTTTGACATATTTTTCTGCATAAATCTAAATAGTGAATATTTATTACTGAAAGACCCCCTTCCCCCAGCCATTGATTAACTAAACGCTCTCTTGTTTTTCTGTAATCACTTGGCTACACCCTTCCCCCAGCCATTGATTAACTAATCGCTTTTTTGTTTTTCTGTAAGCGCTTGGCTAAAAAACATCCTCCCACCCTATCGCAAAAACAGGAAGAGAACAGAGGACGGAAGATCCTTAAAGCCCCGCCCGGCCGTTTCGGGGACTAGCAGCTGTGACCCCCGATAATCCCCATTACGTTTTTTAAAACAACCAATAGGAAACCTATTGCTTAGCCGTTGCTCCTGTACCCCTTCTTGCCCTATAAAAAGGATTGTAAGCCTGAAGCCCGCGCGCTCAGCTAGCTGGTGCTGCTGACCGCCCGCAGGCGCCTGTGAAGAATAAACCCTCTTGCCTTTGCATCCAGTGGAAGTCCGGTGTCCGATTCTTGGGTGGTGAAGTCCGAGGGTCTTTCATTACTTTCCCACTTTTAAAAAGTTGTTAAAAATGTGAATGGTTTTCAGGTAAATTTCCGGGTGTTGTAGATTATGTGATCGTGTTTTCAGCTGCTGAGCACTGAGCACTCCACATCCTCCTTCTCAGCCAGACATGTGGACATGCCATGTGTATTTTCATCTACCCTCTTGGGGAAAAATAGAATAAGTGGCCTGAGGAAGAGGAGTATTGTTTCCTTTTTACACCTTTGCATCCTGTCTTATGTCTCTGAAGCCAGTGAACCACAATAAGAGGAGAAACCCACTGACCCCTGAACATATTCACACCAGCTCTCTGGTGTACAGGTAAGAAGTCTCCCTCACTATGGCTGCCTAACTTCAGTCTTTGTATCACAAGTGTTTCCAAAGACACTTGCACTGTTTCTCATGTATCAGCATTTTAATGTTCGCCCCCTCCCCCCAAATTCTTGCTGTCTTTCCCTGGTCTTTAGCTTCATTCATCTTGGGAGAAGGAATGCCCCTGGGGCCAGCGGGGGGTATGACAGGTTCTACAAATGTTAAAGATGTTTTCTTCACACTTAGTAGGAAAACATTCTCGATAAGCTCCTGGTTTGCTGTCTGGAGACCCACAGGAATTGCTCCTTTATCATGCTCAGATGACAACAGTAAGAACAAAAAACTTTGGGTTCTGACTTGATTTACCCTGAAGATAAATTCATGACTTATCATTCATCTTTTGAGAGAGGTTATATAAATTTAGACGGATGAAAATTAACATATGAAAGAATGGAGACTGGAAGGACAGCTCATCAAAACATAAGTGCGAATTATGAATACAGGTCAGCTTTGCGCTGGCAAAGATCACAAGCACAATGTCAGACCCCACAAGGCTTGCAGGAGGAGTTGAAACCTGATACTAAACTGCCTCATTTAACTTTTATTCAAGAATTTTCCATAGAGAGCATCTGCGTTTTGAATTTTACAGATTGCCTACATAGGCTTCTCCTGTGCTTAACTCTGGGTAAACATCTTCAGTGTTGGGGAATAACATTTGTTACGAGGCTGTTTACTTCTGCTCTGTGTTCTGTATTTCTGACCTGGTGGTTTTGCTTAGGGGAACTGCATTCGCAGTAACATGGCTGGTGATGTAGAAGAAAGAATTTAGACTTGCTTGAAAAATGGGCTGCGAGTGATGGATTTCCTAGGTTGATAAGAAAAGCAGCAGGAGTCTATCACTGTAGTAACAGACTTAGTGCTGTGGAATAAGACAAACTTGATGCCTAATTTACCAAGGCAATGATGAAAGATGTGTGTTACTTAATCAGATTTTGCAACATTATATTTTCAATGGATACATACTTTCAGTATTGGGAACATATAGTACATACAATTCTTCTTTTCTTTTTTGTTTAACAAAGCATTCTCTTTTGGAAGATACATTTCCTTCTTCAAAATTTCTGATAAACAGATGTACTGCTAAAGTCTTTTATGCATATCTGTACGTTCTCTAACTCAGAGCTAACTAGCTCTTGAAGCCAGTGAAACTGCAGGAAATTTTTTTTAAAGATTTTATTTATTTATTTGAGAGAGGGAGGGAGAGGGAGAGAGAATCTGAGGCAGACTCTACACCGAGCACAGAGCCCAGTGAGGGGCTTGCTCCCACAACTGCGGGATCATGACCTGAGCCGAAACTGAGAGTCGATGCTTAACCCTCTGAACCACCTAGGTGCCCCAAACTGCAGGCAATTATACTGGGAGTGAATCCCCCAGTCATGCTATACTTTTTGTGTCTCACTTGACCCCTTGACCAGCACTTCTATCTCACAGATCTTTCTTTTAGTTTTTTGGTCTAATTTTTTACACATTTGCAAATTTTCTGTCTTATCTCATGGAACAGTGCCATAACACAAGGGGAACTATTTTAGTCATAAAATGTTGAGAAACAGTTCTATCAACCAGGATTTTAAACTCTAGTTAACTTCAGTCATAATATTCACGAAAATGTTAAAGACTATTAAATGCCTTAGTGTTACTTATTTTTTTCTGAATATAAGTCACAATCTTATTCAACATAATTAAATTATGGGATGAGTTACAGCTTGTAAACAAGGTGTTCCATAACTGTCACAAAAGAATTAGGACCTTTAAATTACTAAATGATATGTCACAGTTATTCAGAAATACACAAAGTATGTAATAAGGTAATGAAGGCATGGAAAGCAATTGTTCACAGCGGCAAGAGGGCTGGACAGGAAATAATGTGGTGCAAGTTTGGGGTCTTACAAGGAAAGTTGAAGGTCAGCAGCGTGGTAAATCAAATAACGATCCCTGAATATACTCACTTCATAATTCCCCAAATCTGGACGGGAACCTAAGGTAGCTGGTGGAATGAAGGCTGCTAATCTGCTGGCCTTAGATAGAGAGATGATCCCGGGCTTTCTGGGTGGGCCCAGTACAATCACCAAGGTCTGTCATGTGCATGAAAGAGGCAGAAGGAGAGGGGGAGAAATGGAATTTGAGGACTTGACTTTCTGTAGCTGGCTTTGAATTCAGAAGGGGGCCTCCACCAGCTGAGAAAGGTAAAGAAAAGCATCATACCCCTGAATCTTCAAAACAAAACAAAACAAAAGGACCCAGCCCTCCTGATACCCTGCTTATAGCCCAGAGAGACCCATGCTGGATTTCTGCTTTAAAGAACTGGAAGGCAATGAGTTTGTGTTGATATAAGCCACTAAATCTGTGGTAATTTTTATGGTGCTTATAGGAAACCAGGGCAATCAGAATGGGAAAATAAACTTTAAGTGGACCAGTACTAAATAAAATGTATGCAATAGTCAAAATTTGTCTTATTTGTCTAATTTTCTCATGAAAAATTTTCATAAAGTTTGTTAAAGTTCTGCAGATAATTATTCTGAACACAATAGAGAATTAAAGATCTAAGTCTGATGTTGCTTTGCATCAAGAAAATTGACTTAAGGGGCGCCTGGGTGGCTCAGTGGGTTAAAGCCTCTGCCTTCAGCTCAGGTCATGGTCTCAGGGTCCTGGGATTGAGCCCCACATCGGGCTCTCTGCTCAGTGGGAAGCCTACTTCCTCCTCTCTCTCTGCCTGCCTCTCTGCCTACTTGTGATCTCTCTCTCTCTGTCAAATAAATAAATAAAATCTTTAAGAAAAAAAAGAAAATAGACTTAAGCCTTAAAGAGAGGCCAATAGACACATAGCTAACTTGTTTTAAAACAATTTATTTTACAGATGGCTCTCTCTGTCAGGACTCAGTTACCAAAACATTTCAACAGCATTCTTTACGAGGTTTTGAGAATCTGAACCTGCAACTCTAAAGAGGACAGGCTTGGAGAACGTGGGACAAAGTAGAGGCAAGAGTGACCTAGTCAAGCTGTGGCCGTGTGAAAAACCAACAGGATTATTCATACCAAATTCCACTGAGCTAACGGTGTGATGAGCAAAAGCAAGGAAGATTAGATTTCAGATGTGGTTTTAACATTCAAGTCCAGATGGTTTCAGCGGATCTCTACCTAATCATGTAATTTTGTTTCCTCAAACTCTAGCTGCTCCTTGAAAATCACCTTTGTGCAGAAAAAAAAGTTCTATATCATGTAACTGAACTATCATTTCATTCCAGTGAATTGTTAGTAGGATGGTGTGGAGGTTTGGTGGAGCATCCGGAGGTGTGTCCTGACGTCTAGAATCGTGATAGTATTTAAGGAAAACAGACTCTGCGTCAGACTGAACACAAATATAATTGCATTGCACAATGGCTGAGTTATGTCTAGAAATTCAGCCCTAAAATCAAAACTTCATGGGGCCATTTGGGCAATTCCACAGCAATTCCATTGCTAGCCCAACTCAGCCACCTCAAATTCTTCCAGGAGTAATTCTACTCTCAACACTGCCCAGCAGCAGCTCTGTCCTATGCTCACTCAATCTGTGATGGGACCCCTTTCCAAGCTCACACTGTTAATCTGCAAAATGACCTTGGGTTGCTTTTCAAAGCAATGTAATGGACTGATCCATTCTTGCTCGGAGCATGCTTTTATCTACATCTCTCCCTTCTCCTAACCCTACACATAAAAGCCACTGCTATGGACTCTTCCTTTGAAGGTGGGAGACAAGCTCAAGAAGAGACTGGAGATGAGCATTTAAGGTTTGAAACATTTTCCTTTTTTCTCAGCTATGGATGTGCCTGTTTGCATTGAGCCTGCCTTAGGTCATAAAATGTGAAAAAGGAAACAAAAATACTTTAAAGATAATGTTGCTGTCTCATTGGCAGGTGGGAAGAAATGAGGTTTGTTACACAGTTTGAAGCAGAAGCAAAGAGAAGCCAGTGTTTTATCTGTTCATTCAGGTGAAAAATAAATGTGATCTGTTTTTGTTGTTTGCTTATTGTTGGGGGAAAGAGGTGTTATTTGCTTGTTTCTTTGTTTGTGGCAAAGGCCAGCTTGAAAACATCGGAAGTCGGCCAATCCTGGGTTTGTTCAAGGTTCTGTAATTGGAGCATCTTTGGTAAATCCGCTTACTCTGAAAATGGCACCTCGGGTGGCTGGAGGGTGGTGGAGGATGGCCTTGCCTCTGTCCGTTGTGCTGCATGTTTCTGAGCTACACATTTCCGGTCACGTGGATTTTCCCCTGTGATGTTCTGAAACAGGTTTCTGAAGAATTGGCAGCCGAGCCATCTCTGTTCCATCATGCCTACAACTACAGCTGGGATCGCGTTCGCTAATGAGATTTTCTCACCTTTGAGCCAGTTTTGGTCATAGAAGAAACTCTGATAGCTTTTGAAATGGTCAAAAGTTGACTAACCAAGAATAAACGGAACTCTGGTAACCTACGGTTCATCTGAGACACTTAATAACAAATAAATAAAAACCCGGGCAGTGTTTTTTCCTGCTCCAGTGAACGAGCATCCGTCCTCCCATCATGGACGGATGCCGTCCTTCCTCTCCGTGCTGGTGTCACCCCGAAGCCCCAGCAGGCCAGAGTGTGTGTGTTCGGCCACAGTGAACAGGGTCCATCCCTTGCATCGCTGCTCTTACCAGGTTTTTAAAGACATGGGGTCAGTTATGAATTCCTTCCTGCTTCATGGGAAGCCACTACAAATGCCAGATATCAAACATGGAAAGACTTAACTTAATTCTGGATAAAAACCAAACAAATTAAACAATTTAAAGAGGAAAGGGCTGCATTCAGAACAATTTTAGGGGAGTAATTGCCATCCTACGCTTACCTGTGGGGGATTTCAGGCCTGTGAGTTAGAGAAGCAATTCTGCTAAAGACATTTTCATCATCTGTGGACACTGTTGAGAAGTGGTCAGAGGCCCCTTGAGAAGGGGACAGTGGCTCACTGTGGCATACTGAGGTGTTTACATGGGAGGCCTCAGATAGTAAAAGTTCTCTTTCACTTCAGAATATTCCTTGCAGGGGCACCTGGGTGGCTCAGTGGGTTAAAGCCTCTGGCTTCGGCTCGGGTCATGATCCCAGGGTCCTGAGATCAAGTCCCACGTCGGGCTCTCTGCTCAGCAGGGAGCCTGCTTCTCTCTCTCTCTGCCTGCCTCTCTGCCTACTTGTGATCTCTGTCTGTCAAATAAATAAATAAAATCTTAAAAAAAAAGAATATTCCTTGCATACCAAAAATTCATCGGTGACCCTTCTGGGACCCTGAAGACTTTACTAACCTAACACACACACACACACACACACACACACAGAGTAGTATCATTTTCCACATGTTTAAAATGTGCATAGGTGGTAGGGTACAATTTACCTCATTCTACAACTTCCTTCTTCTTTTGAGTAATGCATCATCATGTTGTAGCCATGTCAACACAAGGATGTACTTTATTCTTTTTAACTGCTGCGTGGTAGTCCGTTCATGTTTCTATGATGTGCAAGTGTGCACATGTGAGTGTTTGCCTGTGTTTGTGTATGAGTGTACTGTTTCATGCAGTGGTCCCGACTCAGTCAGTGGGGTGGACCATGAAATACTTTTAATCTCCCCACACCATCTTTACATACATTAGGTGAATTTCCTTTTCTCATCATGTAATATTTCCTCATATTCCATGATTTCTGGTCAATTTCACATGTTGAGATTTAGTCTGAAACGTCAATAAAATATTAAATTTAATTCTCACTCCTTTCCCAGGACCAAGTAGAATTTTTTCCTAAAATGCAAGGCTTTTTCAACATTTTTAAAAAATATTTTATTTATTTATTTGACAGAGAAAGATCACAAGTAGGCAGAGAAGCAGGCAGAGAGAGAGGAGGAAGCAGGCTCCCCACTGAGCAGAGAGCCCTATGTGAGGCTGGATCCCAGGACCTTGAGACCATGATCTGACCTGAAGGCAGAGGCTTTACTCCACTGAGCCACTGAGGAACCCCAAGGCTCGTTCAACATTTAAAAATATATATATTAAATGTGCTTTACTATTTTAACAGACTTAGGCAAGAAAACATACGATCATATCAGTGGATGCAAAAAATTATTGGACAAAATTTCATATCCCTTCATGATAAAAAAATCTCTTAGTAAATTAAATATAGACAAAACTTAATAAAGCTAACAAAAAGACATTTACAAAAACTTAGAACTAAAATCCTCTGTGATACATGATGCCTGGGTGGTTCATTTGGTTAAACCTCTGCCTTTAGCTCAGGTCATGATCCTGGGGGTCCTGGGACCAAGTCCCGCATCAGGGTCCTAGCTCAGTGGGGAGTCTGCTTCTCCCTCTGCCTCTGCCTGCTGCTCCCCCTGCTTGTGTCCCCTCTCTCTTTGACAAATAAATAAATAAAATGTTAAAAAAAATCCTCGGTAATGGTGAGTGATTAGTTCTTTTTCCCAATGATAAAGAATAAACAGTGTTATTCTTTCTCACTGCTTGTATGAAACATAATACCGGAATTACTAGCCAATACAATAAAGAAAAATAAAGAAATAAAAGGCATGAAAAATGCAAAGAATTAAATAAAACATAATTTTCTGCATATAAAATCTAAACAATCTACCAAAAATTTCTTAATACTAAAAGTAATTTTAGCAAGGTAGCAGGATACAAGATCAATATTTTAAAAATCCAATTATTTCTCTATGTACTTATACTTTACAATTTGAATTTTAAATTAAAAGGAATACCACTTGAAATAGAACACTAAAAATGAAACACATTGCATTTGAAATTAACAAAACAAGTATAGAAATCAGAAATCAAGTAAGACCTGAAATCTGTCAAGATATTCTGGGGTCATGGTTTAGAAGACTAAATGTTATTAAGATACTAATCTTCTCTACTGTAAGGTACTGCTTCAGTAAAATTCTATGCAAAATCCTGGCAAGACTGTAGATATTCAAAAGCTGATTCTAAAATAATGTGAAGGTACAGGGAGTAGTATAGCCAAAAGAGTGATGAAAAAAAAAAGAAAAAGAAAAAGAGGGGTACCTGGGTGGCTCAGTGCGTTGAGCCTCTGCTTTCGGCTCAGGTCATGATCTTGGGGTCCTGGGATCGAGCCCTGCATCGGGCTCTCCGCTTGGCAGGAGCCTGCCTCCTCCTCTCTCTCTGCCTGCCTCTCTGCCTACTTGTGATCTCTCTCTCTCTCTGTCAAATAAATAAATAAAATCTTAAAGAAAAGAAGGTGGAGGACTTATACTACTAGATTTCCAAACTGACTCTAAAGCTATGACAATCAAAATATCAAGTTAATGGCAAAAGGATCCACACATAGATCAAGGGACAGAATAGAGTATCTGAAAACAAACCCACAATATGTGGTCAACTCATTTTGATGAAGGTTCAAAGATACTCAAAGGAGAAAGATACTCCTTTCAACACATGTTGTTGGAACAAGATGTGCATATGCAATGAAATAAACATCGATACACACCTCACATTGTATAAAAAACTTAGCTGTAAATGGATTATATGCCTCAATGTACAATATTAACTTAAAAAACCTTTAGAAGAAAATATAGGAGAAAATCTGCTCACCTTAGCTTTTGTATGAGTTTTCAGCTAGAACAAAAAACAGCCTATAAAAGAAAATGCTGATAAATTAACATCTGTAAAATTTTTAATTATTACTTGCAACAGATGATGTTAAAAGGATTAAAAGAAAATCCACAGAGTGAGAGAAAATATTTTCCAAATCACATAGCATATAAAGATTTTTATTCTTTCTAGATGTATAATGGCAATAATTCCCCATGTAAAATATCTTTCTGTGATCCTATGTTCTGCCAGTCAACTGTCTGGCAGAGTATAGAACACTTACGGGTGTGGGGAAGTGAATAAGAACTATGAGAAGGGAGCGAAGGGAGCTCCTTTTCTGAAAACCCCATAGACAGAAAAAATATTTAGTTTATTTATGCACAAGTTCTGTTATATCACAAATTCCTATGGTGCTCTTACTTTCAACACACAGCTTCGCCCACCTTGGTTTCCTGTATTTTCAGCGACATGATGGTTGCTTCACTCTACAAGTCAGGAAAAAGATTAGGACGAGAGAATGTATGGCTGTGTCTGTTAGGCAAAGACACTTAATTTTAATCGCTGAGCACAACGGGGTATCTTTGAGAGTTATGAGCAGCTGAGAAAAGTGACAAAGAAGTCAAGGAGAGTCGTGTGGCCAGGAAGTAGGGCAGGCAGAAGAAGGTGGAGATGGAAAGGTAGCTTTCAAATCATTCAGACCACAGGGCTCTTTGAGCCTTTTTAGGTCCAGATTCTTATCATGACTTTTTGTATTTGACATTAATGCAATTTGCCACTTTTTAGGCCTTGTAGTTCCCCATTAGCCAAATACAAAGTTCCTGATTTGCAAGAGGAAGCTCAGTATTGTGGAGATAGCTCATCGCTAAGGGTTGTCGACAGATTTTTTTTTTTTTTGCAAATTTTTGTCAAACTCAGAAAAGCAAAAGTTAGCAAAAATACCAGAGGAGAAGCAAGCTAAGTAGAATTTCCTAGACTGTTCCCTGAAGGGTTTACAAGCTTTTGAGGATGTTCCTCTGTAAAGGTCGTGGTCATAAACATGGTCATGTACTTCTTTCTGTGTGAAGTATTAATTTCTCAACAATGCAAATCTCAAAGACCTTGACAGTAACTGATATATTCTGTTTTTCTAACAATTTTAGAGAACAATTTATTTTTTCTTTTGGTCAGGGCAGCATATTTTGAAAGATATGAATTGGAGAGGAAACCACAAAAGCTGGGGGGGGGGGAAGGAAAAAGAAAAATAGAGATAAAAAATTTGATGTGATTTAGAGGCTAGGAATTGGGCTCACACACGTCCACACCCACATGAAACCCTGTTCTCCTGTTGATGAGGAAGGGGTGCCTTCTGTAACTGGGAGAGAAGCAACCGCCACTGGAGGGAAAAAGAATTGCAGTAGACATTGGAACGGTGCAGGCAAATGCGTAAGGCATGGCAGTTTCCCCTTCCTGAGAGAGAGTCTGTGTGGGAACCTGACTATCCCACCTAATAATGAACAGAAGTTAGCCTTAGATAAGACAACTTGAAATACAGTACTCAGCATTTTATCAGAGGAAGGGATGGGATTTAATGGGAAGATGCACCCATGCAATAAATGAATGTTAAGAAGACCTTTCAGCGTGTGAAGGTTTATCCACTTGACTGGTTTCTTCCTCCCAGATCAATGGGCTGACTTTTGGACTCCTGAAGTGCTATTTTAAAGGTTATAGATCAAATCTTCCAAGATTCTCAAATTCTGCTAGGTGTCCAGTTCACCGTTCATGTTCATAGTTTTCTTACCTCGTATCAGATTCTTACATTGGTAAATACTGTCACACTAGAATTGATAAGTTGATGATCTTATTTTGTGAGTGTGTCTAGGTACTAATTTGCAGAGCAGACCATGTGTTTCTCAATTTTCACAGATATAACATTTCCCAATATTTACAAAGGAAACATATTTCTGGAGAATAACGTTGGCAAACTATGAACCACCTATTTTCGTATGTAAAACTTTCCAGGGGTGGTTATTTACATGGTGGATGCAATCCTGACTTTCATTGAAATTGTGGTCTTTTGTTTATTGCAGATTTTTCCATTAATTTTGGCTTTAGAGAGATTGTATCAAATATTCTTAATCTCGATCGCTCAGTTTTTGGGCTCCCTCTTCCCCTGAAAGTTTGCATCTGAGACAAATGCCTCACTGACCTTACCTTAGCACAGGACATGTGGACTTGGGGGGTGTGCGTGTGTGTGCATGTGTCTGGTGGGTCGAAGCGGAAAGTGGGGCACGCGCAGGGAAGCATACTGCTCGACGTCATGCTTTCCTGTTGAGTGACTAGGAGACTACCTTATGGAACAACTGATTCCACGTTCACAGTGTTTAGGAATGTGGTCACGGATTGAGGGCAATGCCAATGATTCATATTCAAGCTGGGTGTTCTCTCTTGGCCACCTTGTAAGTATGTGAAGGGGTTCTGAGATCACCTGAGCAATCTTTTGAACTCACAGCTCTGGAGCCAATCAGCTCCCAATGGCTTATGCTCCACTCACAGCAGAGCAGAGAGCTGCAGACCATCCTCTTCATGGAGAACCTTCTAGTTTCCACCTTACGGAGCCCACACACAGCAATGGTCAGGGGCTCCAGAGATTGAACTCATCAAATTCACAGCATGGTTTTAGATATAGCTGGCTAATTTATTAAACACAGCAAGGAAGAAGTGGACAAGCACTGTTATTTCATCAGCACTGTGTGCGCTAACACAAAAATTTGAATGGATTCAGGATTAGTGGGCAACAAGACCGTACTTTACTTTTTTCGTTGTCCACGAGCTGCTTCATAGTGAAGTGGAAAGGCACTGCAAACAAATGGTAATAAGGAAGTCTACTTATATAGAGCCAGCTACCGCAAGGGCATCTGCTGTCCTAACTCATGTCTTGGCAGAGACCCAGAGGCAGGGAGAGATTCACAGGGGAAAAGAGGAAACTTCCAGTTATGCTCTGTTTGGAGGCTGCTGGCATGGGGAAGCTGAAGGCAGGCCGCCCCGAAGGGGACATCCCAGGTGTTTGGCTAGGACACATACTTGGCATTCTCTGGTTGGTCCTAACTGGACAGAGGGGTCAAAAACCAGGGAAGCTGTCAGTAATGAGATGAACAGGAAGAGAACAAGGAGACACGGTGAGAAACAGTCAGGCTGAGAGCATGGAGGGGCACTCTGGTGTAGTCAGCCTTGTTCACGGCACAGGAACAAACCAGAGCCTCCAGAGCGGAGCTCTTTGCCTTGTCAGAGAACCTTTCTATTTCCACCCTGACGCAGCCTGGCCACCTTGTGCTGGACCGCACACTGTCCCATGATGGAGAACGTTGTGTGTGTGTGTGTTGTGGGGGGGTAGTGCCTGTAAACAGGGGCTGCAGGTCCTACATGACGTCAGGGTCTGCCACAGTTAGGTGTGGGCGTGGTCTCAAAGTGCAGGATACAGCGTGCACGCGTGCACAAACATGCACACATGGTCTTCTGTACTTCTCCCAGAAGCTATTGTGAATTGGCTTGTGGAGTCTCACTTGCATTCAGAACAGCCCAGTGCTCTGAGCATTGCTTTTCTTTTATGCTCGTTGTGCTTTTAAAGAAATGTCCTGAATTTTTATGTTTTCCTTAATTGACTTAGAACAGAAGAAATCACAGTTGCACATTCATAAAGAGGAGGACAAACAGGGTCATCAAGTGGGTTTTTAGAATGACCTTTCTGCAGCCTGGTCTATTTATTCGTGTGAGCTGACCCAACCTGACCCAGCCGCCCCCCCCCCCCCCCCCCCGCCCCGTGGTCCCTCTCATTACATATGATTTACAGTAAGGATTCTCCCCATGCCCTCTCAGAGCTCACAAACCCACGCACAAAGGCAGGCATGCTGATTACGTTAGGAAGCTTTTATCAATCTATCTTCTGCTTTGCAGGCACTCAAAGAAATTTGACATTGGAAATTACTACTCACTGACCTGTTTTTAAAAATACTGTGTTTTCTCGATGCTATAACAGGTATATGTATCTTATAATTTAATGTAGGGATCATCTTTCAATCAAGGTCCTCATTTTTTTTTAACCATTTTTTTAACTTTATTTAAGCTTTATTTAAACATATGATGTAACCCCACCACCCTCACCCAACCCCTCTTCCCCCCACCCCCCTCAGTTTGTTTTACGACATTAAGAGTCTCTTTTGGTTTTTCTCCCTCCTGATCCCATCTTCTTTCATTTTTACTTTTCCTACCACCTTAACTCCCACCCCCGACGACATGGATGGAACTAGAGCGTATTATGCTTAGCGAAATAAGTCAACTGGAGAAAGACAACTACCACATGATCTCCCTGATATGAGCAAGGTCCTCATTTTAATGTAACATCGTCTCATTATCTTTTTAACTTTAAATCTTTTCTGCGCCTTCCATTTAGCAGTGTCTTAGAATCTAGTTACTATAGGGGCACCTGGGTGGCTCAGTGGGTTAAGCCTCTGCCTTCAGCTCAGGTCATGATCCCAGGGTCCTGGGATCAAGCCCCGCATCGGGCTCTCTGCTCAGCGGGGAGCCTGTTTCCCCCTCTCTTTCTGCCTACTTCTGATCTCTGTCTGTCAAATAAATAAAATCTTAAAAAAAAATTTAAAAAAATTAAAAAAAAAAAGAATCTAGTTACTACAGAAATCTATGGGTTTTTTCTGGACAGCAAAAAGCCAAACATTCCATGCTGGGAGGAGGTGTGAGGAGATAACACCGGAATAAAACATCTACGAGCTCGAGATTTAGTCCCTGACAGGATAAGTGGTGATCAGGGCATCTGAGGTGACCACATGAGGGGCTCAGGCAGGCTGCCACTCCAGAGAGACACTCATGAGACTGATGAAAATTAGCCAAGACAAGCTTTCAGAGTCTCTGGATTTGGTCAAAAGGCAACAAATCGAGGAGCATTTGTTTAGTGTGGCCTATTGATGCTCAGGCCGGCGGAGGTGGCAGCACGCGGCCCACCCTCCTGCCTGGCAGAAGAACCTTCCAGAAGGAGCTCCCAGCAGGCTCAGGAGTCTGGTGGTGGTTCCCATCTCCCCCACTTTGCAGGCAGGGGCAAGGGAGTGGAGCTGTTCCTACTGGATTCCGGGCCCGAGAAACACCCCTGCCCCCAGCTCTGGGCTGCGGACAGCCAACGCAGTGGGAGTCACCCCAGCAACACCGCGGCAGTCAAGTACCGGGAAGTCAGTCCCTGTGCAGCCCCCACTGCCAGAACGAAGGTCAGACACCACGGGAGTCTCTCCACAGACACACACAAAAACGGGATTTGACAGGACCCGCCACTCTTTCATGATAAAGCCCTCTACCAACTGGAAATAGAAGACAATTTCCTCAGCCTAATAGAGGACAGCTACACACACACACACTCCAAAGAAAATAACAGTTGGTGGTGAAAGCCCAAGTGCTTTCCTCCTGAGATGAGGAACGGGGCAAAGTAGGAGATCTCACACTATTCAAAACTGTGTTAATGATTCTATCCTGGGCAATTAGGCAAGTGAAAAAAAAGGTACAAATCTTGCTGACTGGAAAGGGAGAACAAATAAACAAAAAACTGTCTTTCTTTGCAGAAGACATGACCTTTTATGCATAAAAATCCCAGCAGTCCAACATGAATCTGTTAGAACTAATGAGTGAATTCACCAAGGTTTCAGGAAACGAGATCAACAAAACAAAATTGAATGTATTTCCACACATTAGCAATGAACGCTCCTAAAATGAGATTAAGAAAATAATTCCATTTACAATAGCATCAAAAACAGTAAAACACTTCATGAATAAAGAGGAACACAGGGCTTGTACACTGAAACCACAAAATTTCACTGAGAGAAACTGAATGCCCAAATAAATGTAAGGAAATTCCATATTTCTCAAAGGATTACTAGTGTTAAGGTTACAATATGCCCCCACATGATCTACTGATTCAGTGCACTTCCTACCATCCCAGTTGTCTTTTCTGCAGGAATCCCCAATAGAGTCCCTACAGAGCCTGGAGCCCCATCGGGGCTTGATCTCATGACCCAAGCCGAAATCAAGAGTCGGGCCCTCGCCAACTGAGCCAAACAGGAGTCCCATATTTGGATTATATCTTAATAAGGCTTTTTTTAAAGAAACAGATTAGACATGGGTAGCAATAAATAATGACTAAAATACATTTTCTTTTTCTAAAAAATTTTACTTGAACTTTTTTTCTTAAGATACATATAGTTCACATACGTAGCAGTCACTCTTCAATCACCAAGAACATCACTCCCAGACCCTGGAATCCACTCATTTACTGTCTTTCTCTACATATTTTTCTGTCCTGGACATTCATATAAATGGGATATATATCTTGCCTTTTGTGACTGGCTTCTTTCACTTAGCACAGTGTTTTAAAACTGCTTATATTTTTAAAATGCCTTTTAAAAAAAAGTAAATGCTCTCACTTTGGATCAAAACAAAAGTAACCAAAAAATGTGACAATTAATGAAAATTCTGTGTTGGCAAATACAGAACTCAATTTTCACAAAATTATTTTAACAAATGAAATATTGTCCCGTGTTATATTTTTGTTTTTCTTTGAAGATGATGTCATGGGCATTTCCCTAAATAAATGTTCTTTTACATCATTCCCATTTTTGTATAGTTGGTGGAGAATAAAAATGATTTTATGCTCTAAGATGATTCATTTTTAATTTGTCCTGTATTAGCTATTTCACTGAAAGTTCCTGACGGGCCTGAAATGTCTCATCCACAAAACCCTCACACAATGCTTTGTGTTATTCTGAATGTGCGGATAACTAATCACACATATAGTCATGGAGTTATTTCCAGCTCCTCTAAGATACATATTCTGGTTCAATCTTGACTCCATGAACCAACATTTCAATCTCCAGGCCTAAAATTAATATGTTCAGAGATGACTTATTAGAGTCGGGGGACAGATTGGAAGAAAATGACCCAAGATCTTGGGATTTCTTTCTTATGAAACTGTCCTTTTGTCCATAGAAAACATCAGAAGAGCAGATCAAATGCTCAAAATACAAGTGGGAGTAAGTCTTCTCCAATCTGCTTGCCGTGTTGACAAGCTGGGGCAGGGGGCAGTGTCTTAAGGTCTTAAGCTTTCCTGTTGTTCATGTTGTAGGGTGATAATACAGAGGCCAGCGTATCTTCTGAATGACTTTGGAATTATTATCTCTTGTTATATTGTAAGAAAAACAATTAAGTCTCCTTAAAAAATATGTGTTCTTTGGGGATAGGACACGACACAGAAATGACAAAACCCAGTGCCAGGCCCCAGCACTGAGCGGCCAAGCCGTCACCACTGTCCGTTGTGCTGTGTAACCAGCGTGAGTTGTGGAGGGATTTCATCTTTTATCAGTCCCTCCTCAAAAGATTCCAACATCATTCCCGAAAGGTAATGAAAAGGCTCTGATTCTCACAATGTCTCAATCCGTGGGTCATTTGTGAAATGATTTAAAAGACTCTAAAAATTAAGTATTGGGTAGAGTAACCATTCCAAACAACCATAGAATACAGAAAAATATGCAAACCCACTATGTGCAATAAAAAGAAAACAAGATCATAATTCTTAGAAGGAGGAGGCTTGTAACACGAGCCCTATGTCCATCCAGGTTTGTTCCCAAAGACATTTTCTTGGCTGGCATGGGGATGTGCGGCTCCAGTAGGAACAGTGATCTTATTGCCAGAATGAGAACGTCCTCAGAACGGGGGGCGGCCATGGAGGGTGGGCTCGGGAGTGCAGGGTCGGGGGGGTCCGGGCAAGCAGAGGAAACTTTCAGCCTCTGTGCAGAGATTCTGCTCAAGTCCAGGGCCAACACTGGGTGGCACAGGCTAGGAGAAAGATGCCGGGACTTCTAGGTACTCACTATAGGGAAGCTGGAGCTGGCATTATTTGTCAGAAAAGGCCACAGTAGTGCCAAGGTTAGGGTCAATCCTGAGTGCAGAGGCTTTGGGGAAGAGAGCTGGCATTCAGTTGAGACCCCAGAAAGGCTCCAGTCTAGGGCTAGTCTTCATACACTTGGAGCTCTCTCCAGCTACAGGGGCGCCTGGGAGGTTCAGGCGGTTAAGCGTCTGCCTTCGGCTCAGGTCGCCATTCTGGGGTCCTGGGATCGAGCCCACATCAGTCTCCCTGCTGAGCCAAGTGGACTGCTCCTCCCATATCTGGACTTATTTCTGTCCTTTTCTATGTACTATTTCATCTTGGCAGTGATTGGTCAGGATTTTTTCGTTCCATGGAAATCTATTCTTTTGCATTGTTCAGGACAGCAGAGATAATACATTTTCTCAAGAGAGGGTTGGCTTTAATTCTGGAAGGCAGGAAGACCATCCCCAGATCACGATGACCCTAGGTAAACCTGGGGTCTGCTTTTTAATGGTACACTTATTTCTTATATTATTATTTATAATATTATTATATTTCTTATATTATTATATTTCTTATATTATTATATTCATACACTTGCCTTTACTCCAAGTGTATGAAGACTAGCCCTAGACTGGAGCCTAGGGTAAATCTGCTCCTCGTTACCCCATCTCGGTCCAAAATGTTGTGTCTACATACTGTGTTGCCTTCCTATTTCAGTGGTTACAAACTACCACAAAGTAGCTATTTAAAACAACAACAAGGAGTTACCTTCCCGTTGGGGAGGTGTTGGTAGGACTATTTTTCCCTCTGGAAGCTCTGGGGGAGAATCTGTTTTCTGGACATTTCCAGCTCCTAGAGGCTGCCTGCATTGTTGGGTTTGTGGTCCCTTCTTCCGCCTTGAAAGAGCTTCATTCCAACCTCAGATTCCCTCATCCTAGATCCCTCGGTGACTCTGACCCGCCTGGCTCCCACCTCAGTCATCCAGGATAATCTCTCCAGCTCAAGATCCCTAACTTAACTGCACCTGCAAACCCCTTTGCAGTGGAAGGAACCATCCCTAGGTTCTGGGCATTACTATATGGACAATGTGGAGGGTAGGCATTATTCTGTGTTGTGTCCATTGCCTCACATTATCCCACAACCACTCTGTGAGCTTGAAAATATTCTCATTTTACAAGTGGAAATATATACATTGTTGTTGTTTTTGGTTAATTGCTTTTCATGGTTCTGTTACACTAAGATTAGGACACTTCTTTCCAGGAGGCTGACCCCAGGGCCTCACTTCCTCAAATACATCAGCAGGTCTACACTAACAGCCTGTTTGCCTTGTTTTTTTCTGAATTTAGGTTACTCAGTTATCCAATTACACAAAATAGGTTACTTCACAGGAGGAAAAAGAATTATTTTGATATGTTTTCCTCTCATATTGACCCAGTATAAGCATACACATAATAATCTGTGACTGTGTCTTGAAAGTAAAAAACAAAAACAAAAAATTTAGCTATTTTTTTAATGACCCTAGTTGGTTAGACTAATGAAAGATTTTTGTTTCATTTTTCTATCATATGAATCTATTTATTAGGTTCACGTGCTGTTGTAGAGTACTGAGACCTGTATGTCTTTTAAGGCTTTTTGTATGTATGTTCATGAGGATATCTGTCCACAGTTTTCTTTTGTTCTGTCTTGTTCTGGTTTCAAAATCAGAGTAACCCTGCTTTCATAAAATGACTTAAGTGGTGTCACATCCTCTTCTGTTTACCAGGAGGGATTGTATTCACTTCATTTCTCAGTATTTGATGGAATTCTCTCATGAAACCATCTGGATACGAAGATTTCTTTTTGGGGAGTTTTACATTACAAATTGGATTTATCTAGTAGTTTCAACTTCAAATTATCCTTTGGAATATCAGGTGAATTGTGTTAGTTTGTGCTTTTTTTGAGAAATTTGTTCATTTTATCTGTCAAATTTAATTGTGTAGGGTTGTCCATATTATTTCTTTATTACATATTTTAATGTCTGCAATGTCTGTAGCGATTACCCCCATCCAATAACTGATATTGGTACTTGGTACTTTCTCTTTTTTATTGTTCATTTTGCCAGATGTTTGCCATTTTGTTGATCTTTTCCAAGAACCAACTCCTTGTTTCATTGATTTCCCTTGTAATTTTTTTGTTTGCAATCACATGAATTCTCGCTCTTTGTTATTTCCTTTTTCCTGCTTGCTCTGCTCTTCTTTTCCTTGGCTTTTGAGATGTGAGCTGTAGATTTCTGACTGAGACTCTCCTTTTTTTTTTAACATATGCCTTTAGTCTTAGGATGCTGGCTATCGGCTTTGCTTTCATTGTTCTCTCAGATTTCAATGTGGTACGTTTTTCTTCTCATTCAATTGTATTTTTTGTCTTGTTCCTTCATGATTTCCTCTCTGATCTACATATTATTCAGAAGCGTGCTGTATAGTTTCCAAGTGTTCAGAGAATGGCCTGTGATTTTTGTCCAGGAGGTCAGATATTTTTTGAATTGTTGAGATTTATTTCATATCATAAGATATGGGTTATCCTGGTATATGTCCTATGAGCTGTTGGGGAAAACACATGTGTATTCTGCTT
Source organism: Taxidea taxus jeffersonii (assembly GCA_003697995.1). Classification (NCBI taxonomy): domain Eukaryota; kingdom Metazoa; phylum Chordata; class Mammalia; order Carnivora; family Mustelidae; genus Taxidea; species Taxidea taxus. The sequence goes on along the minus strand of RCUC01151968.1, from coordinate 18,826 downwards.
CTGGGTAGAGTGCTTTGTAAGTGTTAGGTCCCACTGGTCGGAGTCCTTGTTGATCCTAAAACCTTGCTGCTTTTTTGTCTAAAAGTTCTATCAGATTGCAGACAGTACTTTGTTGAAATCCTCAATGATGACTATGATTTGCCTATGAATTTTGAGGTTGGATATACATTTAAGATTTCTCTATTTTCTTGGTGGATTGAACCTTTTATCATTTTTAACGTCCCCATCTCTAGAAATTCTTTCCTATTAATTCTGCTCTATCTGATACTAATACAGCTACTTTTCCTTTGGTTGGTGTTTGCATGGTATAGTTTTTTTTTTTCTTTCTAACGTGCCTGCATTATTATATTTAAGGGGAGGTTACTGTAGACAGCGTACAGTTGAGTCATGCTTTCTAACCCACCTGCCAATCTTTGTCTTTTAATTGATGCATTTATAACCATTTATACGTAACATTGTCTTGATATGTGAGGGCTAAAATCCGCTTTTTGATTTTTTGTTTGTTTGTCTTTGCTCTTGCTTTCTTTTTCCTGCTCTCCCATGGTTTACTTGAATAGTTTCTAGACTCCATTTTGATATGCTGATAGTGCTTTTGAATTTATCCCTTTGCATAGCTCCCCCTGGGCTGCGGTAGGTGGTACTTGGCGTGACAGCCTACTGGTGGCGCCATGTTTTCTGTCCAGGGGGAATGCAGAAACGTTCTCCTTTTCTCCTTTTTTTTGTAATACAATTGCCAAATATTTCTTCTACATACAATAAGACTCAAACAATGTTATAATTTTTTGTGTCAACAATTAAACACGATTTAGAAAATCCAAGGGGAGAAGGAAACCCTTTTGTGTGTACTCATACATTTGTTGACAATTCCCCTTTTTCTTGAGGTTTCAAAGTTCCAAATGTTAGCATTTCTTTTCTATTTAGAGAGCTTCATTTAACATTCTTTGAGGGTAGGTCTGCTGGTGACAAACTTTCTTAGTTTTCTTTTACCTGAGAATGTGTTGATATCCCCTTCATTCCTGAGGAATTTTTTCATGGTATATATGCTCCCAATGGGAGCTGGAGTCGAGAAGCCCAAAGTGTCTACAGAAGGGGTCAAACAGCAGAGTCAGCTGGGTCAAGAATCACCTACCTGGTGTGTTAAGGTTGGCTGAGTGCAATAAAACATTAAGAATCCTGGGAAAGATGGTGTTTTGTATAATACTCTGGCCCATTTTTCCCAGCTGTTTAATGATGTGAAGCATTGGGAAAGGAAGAGGGAAGAATGTTAGGGGAGTGTGAGGACAGAGGAGGGTAAAGTGTGTGCCTGCCTGGAAGCAGGAGTGGCAGTTTTCAACCATGCCAGAGTCAGGTTAGGAAAGATTTTCCATGTCCTGAGGGCAGGCGTGCTACGGCACTAACTGAGCAACAGGAGAACAAGCTGTGAACACCACACACAGTTTCTCACAGAAGTGGTACCGGTACGTGGACCTCCGTGTCACAATATACCTTAGACCCCAGTACTAGGAAAAGCTGTGTTTCCTTCGATCAACAGTTGTTTTCATCTTGGGGACAACTGAAAGCTTCTGATTCTTTTTTCTCCCATTCAGTTCTCCAGGGAACTCAGCGCCAAATTGGCAGCCCATGGTCACCTCGCATGTACTTTGGGGCTTGCTTTCCTATATCCTCACTCTGATTTTTTAGGAAACTAGTGACCCTCCGTTCAAATATGCTCAAGTTTCCTTTAACATATTAGTGTGTAATATGGTACTCTCATTATTGGGAAAAGATGAAGATATTCACTCTAAATGCACGCAGGTGTTTTAATTCCCCGGGGCCGAAATGGATAGAGTTTCACACGCTATCGCCTCTGGAAGTGACAGAAAGGAAACGATGGCATTTTAGGATGGCTCATCTGTGGATAAGAGCTGGGGGAAAGGAGAAACGTGCCGGCTCAGCACGGGAGCTTTAATTCAAAGATGCCCCTCACAGGTATCTTCTGGTGAAAGGATAAGGGGGGCTGCAGCTGTCCTGGGAATGGTCATCCACGAAGTTGCCTCTGTCTTCTCCCACCATGGGAGAGAGTGGACTTGAGGATGAGATAGCCTAATGAGCGAGAGTTGGCTATCTCCGTCTCCTACGTCCACGCAAAGACAAGTGGCCACTGTCTCACTGATCCATGGGTCGCCACCAGCAGACATGCGGAAAGTGCTTGCTGCACCCCAGTGCATGTCCTGGCTTCCCCCCACCCAGGGACTCCTTAGAATGGCCCTTGTGGGTGCCTCTTCCTGGACCCAGAACCAGGAACTCACTGTTGTGCTTGGGTGACTCCTTAAACTTTCTGGGCCTCCGATACTTTCTCTCCATGCTTGCAGTGGTCTCCCAGTGACCTTCTAACTCTAAATGTAGAAAGACGGGCTGTTGCTTACTTTCTCCTGAGAACTGCTCATTGGGCACACAGCCAAAGTAACATTCTGCATATTCTCTGTTTTGTTAACATATTGATCTTATTTCATGCTCTCCCTTATGTCTTGAATGTATTGAGCACAAGAAAATTAGAGCTTGTCAAAATATTTTTTTCTCCGCATTAGACTGTAGCTTCTTCCAAGGTCCAATATCATCAGGCATTGATACTCATGGCCTTGAATTTTATTTCAGGGAACACCGCGTACTACAAAGCCCGAAGAAATTGCTGAAAAACCTTATCTTTCCATTCACTTAGCCAAAATTATTTCAGAAGTCAGCAGGCACGTTTACAAAAAATCTATGCAGAGGGTGTCTCTGTATAGAAGACGTCTTATTTTGTCTTCTTGCTTTTTATCCCCCACCCCAGATGGTGTCATGCCAGTGGCCTGGTTCCACAGAAGAGGAGTCCATCCAAGTGCTCATTGGTTCAGGAAGCTCATACTTTTCAAGATGAAGGTGTCAATGTGTGAGTGAGGTCAATTGTCCTCATGTTGGTTGAGTTCTGCTCTCCTTTCCTACCATTATGCATTTCTCTGTCTGTTCCGTTATATTAAGAATGAATCTATAGCCTTTAATGTTATGATCCATATTGACATACTTGGACATTACAAGATTGTATTTAAGAAGTACCACTTGTGGATGTGCGGGTGGTGCAGTCAATTTAGTAAGCAACCAGCTCTTGGTTTCAGCTCAGGTAGTCATCTCGGGGTCCTGAGATGACGCCCCGTGTCAGGGTCCCTGCTCAGGGTGTTCTGCTTCAGATTCTCTCTTCTTCTCCCTCTGCCCCTCCCACTTGTGCCCTCTCTCTCTTTTTCTCAAATAAATTAATCTTTGAAAGAAAAGTAACTTTTGTTTAGAGAACTTTACTTTCAGCTGTAAAAGAGTTTGTGTAATTTGACTTCTGTTACTTCTCTTTAACATCTGGTTTCATGTCCTTTAGGATGAGGACAAGGAAAGGCTTCCTATTTAAATCAAAAGCAGTTTGAATTCTGCTTTTATAATATGGAACATTATAGATCACCTGGTCCCAAACTCCAGTCTTTGGATAAAGAAAATGAAGCATCCAGTTTCAATACCCATGCCAAACAGAAAATTTGTCATAGTCAAAATTAAAATTCATAATAGATTGAAAAATGTTCACAGTTCTATTTTTAAAGTTAGAACAATATAGGAAACTATAGGGAAGAAACTTAAAGAGAAATTATTCCAAATCCCATCCCTAAGAAGCCATTTGCTTTTGCCGTATTGCGTTTTGGATGTCTGTTTGCGTGGGTGCATCACGGTGTAGACAATGGATAATTTTATTTACGAGTTCACTGGCCTTATTAAGAATTGTAGAAGTCATCTTCATGTCATTGTCATGTCATGTCATTGTCATGTCCCTAATTATAAATGAACTCTTAAATTTCAATTAAACATCTCTTCAACACAATATCCATCAGTGCCCCAAGTATCTCTACAAATTACGATAAAAATTTTGACGAATATTAATAGGATGGTGTCCTTCTCTTGTTTACGTTTTCAAATAAATTAAAAAGTTTTAATTATGGCAAAATACACAGAACAGAAAATATACCAAACAAGCATGTTCCAGTGCAATTCTGTAGTGTTAAGTACATTCACTTCTTCATGCAAAATGGAGCCTCTGGCCCCATTAAGCAACAACTTCCCACGCCCCTTTCTCCACACCCTTCCGTTTCTGTGAACGGTCTATCCTCAGGACTTCACGTAAGCGGAACCCGACAGTACTTGCTCTTTCTGACTCTTTTCATGTAGCAAAACGTCCTTGAGGATCCCCCGTGCTGACGCGTATGACAGGGTCTCCGTTCCATTCAAGGCCATGTGGTACGCCAGTGTATGGGTAGAGTATGTCCTGTTCATGCACTCGGCTGTCCATATGTATTTTTTTTAAAGATTTTATTTATTTATTTGACAGACAGAGATCACAAGTAGGCAGAGAGGCAGGCAGAGAGAGGGGAAGGGAAGCAGGCTCCCCGCCCAGCAGAGAACCCGATGCGGGGCTCGATCCCAGGACCCTGGGATCATGACCTGAGCTGAAGGCAGAGGCTTTGACCCACTGAGCCACCCAGGCGCCCCTGTATTTTTTTATAAATGTAAAATATTGCGTGAATTTATTTTTACATGTGTTAGCTAATTTTGACTGTTCTAAATTGTTAATCGTAATACTTTCTTATTTCATTTTATACATTCTATTTTCAAGGTTTCACACATATCTGTTTTCACAATATACATTTTACTTCCAAAGGTTCACACATAATTTGATTTTTTTCAGGAGATGTACATGTGTTGGTCTTAGTAATAAAAAAAAATCCTCAGAATTCTCTTTGCTCTTCTCTGTTGTTTGATTTTTCCTCACCATGTCCGAACCCACTACACATCGTAGCTCCGGTGCTTGGAATTAGATTCTCACCAAACCCATGGCTTTGATTTATGCTTATGTGCTTTGCCCACATGAAAGAATTTGTTTTAATATGTAAAGTGAGTGGAAGCCTCTTGTCAATCACGACTTTGCCAGGGCAAGCGTGTGTCCCCTGAAGTTTCTCCCACATGTGTGTCATTCATAGGCAAACCCTAAACACGATTTAAAGACAGGTGAGGAACAATAGACGGGCAAGAAGAGTGTAAGACCATGAAAAGGGAAGAATAAAGGACAAATGGCAATCGAGGAGTGGGAAGCCGCAAAATAGAAGTAGACATGAGACCACGTGGGCTGAGGGCTCCTGGAGACTTGTGCAACAAAGAGTATTTGGAGGAAAAACTAATAATAATAACTCAGTGTCCTCAGGAGTGCCCGGGTGTCGGGCAGACCCGGGGACACCTCAGCATGGTGGCCGGTTTATCCCCACGTAATTGCTGTAAAGACAGATCCCAGTGACACCCACGGCTGCTGGTGGGGTCCCGGCCCCGAGCCTCCACCAGGCCCTGCGGGGGCACCGGCCATGGTGCCTACATCTCAGCAGCATCAGCGTCTTCTCCAGGGGCAGACCCTGGCCCGGAGTGCGCCCGCGAGAGCCTCCTTCTCGGGGTCCAGAGGCCGCATGGCACTGGACTCCGCTCCGGGTTGAAGCACAGTTGTCCTCCTTGAAGAGGATGTGCTGTTTACTGAGCGTCAGCCCTGTTGCCCTGCTCTTGGTCTTCGAGTTCGCAGCATCAGAACTCAGCAGTCTGCTTCATAAGAGCTAGCGTGAAGAGCTCCGGCTCCTGGGACCCACCTGAAACTAGCCTTTTAGAGAAAAACAGCAGAACAAAAACCCAGTCAAATCGTGCAATTACCATGGTCTCCTCCAGAACACAAGTCAGTTAATGCTGCCAGAGCCAAGCACAGTCCGGCTTGAATACTGACGATGGTTACGCAGCCTGGAGACCCCGGCTCTTGTTTCCACCCCAGATCACAGCAGCTCCGTCCTCTGTGCTTTCCATGGGGTGAAAGCCAGCTTGTCCGCGCAGTTCCGACCACACAGCAACTTACACACAGACTTTGCCCTCATGGTTTTGTGGTAGGACCGGATCAGCCCATCTATAGCTTCAGATGAAAAACTGACATAAAATGTGTTCAGAAACCTGGACTGTCCTGATTAAGTACTGCTAGAGATTAGCTTACAGAACATTTCAGAAATAAGCCCTTCTTTTGTATCTGTTGACCTGGAAGGGGACCTGTCTTGCAGGTTCTTTGACCACAGAGGCTCCCCCAGGGGCACAAACCCACCAGGTGTGCCTTCTCAGTAAGCACCTGCCCCTCCCAGTGCAGGACGAGGACCCTCATCCTGGGCAGCTTGGTTTCCATGACCTAGCGGCTCCCAGGGAAGGAGCGCGGCCCCTTTGGCTTGGGCTTCATGTCCACAAATGCCCACATTTATATTCTGGTTTTCATCTCCAGTCGAGGTTACCAGCCAACCACAGAAATATCTTCTAGAGACCTAACAGTGACCTCATCCTCACCAATCTGACATCTGTGTCCCAGGCCTGGCCCAGACTGCCGGCTCACACTCGGGATCCACACGTTGTATTCACTCTGTAATTACCTTGTGAACATCACAATCATATACTGATTCGTGTTTAATTGTTCATTTTTAAATGTTAACATTTAAGCATTTCCCAGTATTTGTACTCTTGTTTTGGCATCAAAAAATTTTTTGTAATCATATTGTAGCTATAAAATAAGGAAGTGACCTGGTCTCCGTGAGCTTCAGGGACATGTCTGTTCCCTCCACTCATCTCCTGCCCGGCCTCCGTGTCCTGGGCACTAAGTCAGCTCGTGCTCTGGGGGTTCCCAGCAGGGGAAAGAAGCAGCCAATGGAAGGACCCTTCAAAGGAGCCCTCATCCAGAGGAGGAACCTGTCCTGGCACTGGCTCGCCGCCGGGCTGAATGAACCGCACCGCACTGGCTGGGGGACCATTAGAGTCCTGGTAGGCGACAGTGGCTTCATGGCAAGGACGGCCTCTGAGGTGGCTCCTGAGGGACTAAGGGATTTCCAGGCAGAGAAGAGCATTCTGGAAGTCAAGTGTCTGAGAATGCGTTCTGTCACCTGCTGCCACATTGCTGTGGGAAACCCAGGACTTCTGTAGAATGGAAGCATCCTGTGTGTTTCCAGTGACTTTAGTCGAGAGCCCATGCCCTGAAATAAACTGGAGGCTTTTTCACGGCCTGTCTTAGACCAGGCTCTGACCAGCACAGGGCAGGCTTCCTTTTTCCCATTAGCTGCTCTGCAGGGGTGACCAGAGTCCTCATGGGGTACCCAGTCATGGCCTTGACGCCCCCCCCCGGCCTGAGGTTCTGTGAGGTGGGGAGAACAGCCACTAGCCCAGTCAAGCTGCAAGGATCAGCACTGCCGTCTCAGAAGTGGAGGCTCGGTCCTGCGAGGCTCCGACCCTCAGTCTCTCCCTGCACTGGCAGAGCCCACGGAGAAATCATTCCTTTGTGAGGATGCTGTGTGACTCGGTGGCCAGGGTGACCATGTGCATGTGTGCTGGCCACACCTTGGTCTGAGGAGAGCTGCCAGGGCCAAGCCAGGCAGAGGGGATGCCTGGGACAGATTGCCAACAGGGGCAAGTTTTTTAGGATGCAAGCAGGGGCAGAAGAGGGGCAGGATTCTGGATTTCTTCTAGAAGACTGTGAATCCTGTGCCCTTTCAGGGATGGTGCACACATCACAGTTCCAGTGGCAAATGTGCCCCTGCACCCGCAGCCAGGCTGTGAGCAGGCACTTCCGGGGGACCTGCCTATCCCCACACAGGTGTGTGCCCCGGGCAGGAGCCTGACCTCGAGTGGGAGCAGTCATGGAAATTGCCAGCACTCCAGACCACCTCTCTGTCTTTCCAGACTCATTGCCCTTAGTTCTTGTGCTGACCTGGAGAGGTCACGCTGATTAGCTTTAACTTTATATGAGAAAATCCAGCTAGAAGTTACAAGTCTTGCCCAAAGTTATGCCAACAGGGAGGGGCAAAGCCAGGGCCCATGTGTTCATCTGCTCGTTGATTTGTTGGCTCAGGTACTCACTTAACAAACCTGGAGTGCCTATTATGTTCTCAGCATTGTTCCGCACCCTAAAAGTACAGTAAATCCAGCAGACAGTAGTGTGTGCAAGTCTAGCTTAAGCTAGCTGTGCGGGCTGCAGATAGACACTCGGAATTGATCAGTATTTACATTATCTTCAGGGCCATGAAACTGGATGAGAGTACTGACAGAATGAATATCAATAAAATAGAAAGAAGAAGTGATCGCAAACCTGAGTCCTTGGCCCTCTGAGTCTTAGGTGTCAGGGACACCTGGAGAAAGCAGCACAAAAAAAAAAAAAAAAAAATAGGACGAGTGACCCATATGGGAGAAAGAAGCTAAGAGAAGTCCTGGATCCATGGACACTTGGATTCCAAGTCAGGAAAGCATGCCCAAGAAAAGACTGTGCTCTTCAGCCCAGACAGGGTTGGTAATTCTAGGAAGACTTGGGGAGCCGTGTTTGGATTCCATGATATAGAGGTCAGTATGACCTTGACTAGACCAGCTTCAGGGGAAATGACTGGATCAGGTTCAAGAATGATGAGAAACAATAACCACGTGTGTTCCCCTGTCGCTTTGGCTGTCACGGAGGAGAGAAATAAGGAAACAGGCGGGAGCTGCTGGGGGAAGCGACGAGACAAGACTAGAAAGGGACACATGTTTGATTTCTTGCCTGTGTCCCCCCGGGTCCAAAGAGGGAAAACAAACAGAAGGGAGGGAGACTTCCCAGGGGATGAGGGAGGGGAGCGGAGGGGCCGTCCTGACAGGCTCGTGGACATTTCGTCCGCCATATCTGGAGGGAAGACAGGTTGGGGCGCATGCCGTTGAGCGCAGCTTTGACAATGTTTAATCTGATTAATTTCTATTTTCTTAGAACTCAAGCAGTTTGATTCTGAAGGTGTTTGTCTTTCAAGACCAGCTGATGGATTGTCCTATTTTGGTTTTCTTTTAGAGAAGCTTATTGCAAGGTTCTCCATGATTTGGCCATAATTTAAAACTTTCTAGAACATCAAGGCCATCAGTGATTCCAGTGAGACAATGGGATTATGTTGTGACATGTGAAAGTTTATGGCATGCAACTATATAATACTTTGTTACTTTAATAAGAGAGAAGGAGGTGGCATGTCGTATGATTAAATCAGCAAGGAAGTGGGATTTCTAACTATCGGATAGTTACTCCTTCATACTCAGATGTGACAGCCCCATTTTTCACTCAAATAATGAATGATTGTATACTAGTCTGGATTCTCTGGAGAAACAGAATTAATCCAATACACAGAAAGACATTTATTATAAGAAATTGGCTCATGCTGTCAGGGAGGCTAAGAAGTCCTAAGATCTGCAGTCAGCAGGCGGTAGACCCTGGAGAGCGAACGGGGTGGTTGGGTCCCAGCCTGAAGCCGATGACGTGAGTTCCGGTCCGAGCCCAGATTCAAAGGCGGGTCGAGGGTGGCATCCTGCTGGAGGAAGCAAATTCTCTCCTCCCCCCCGTTTCATCTGTGTATGCAGGTTTCGGATTGGAGAATGCCCACCCACACTGGAGAGGAAAGGGTGTTCTCGGGGTCCCACGCCGAGTACATCCCAGGCCACCCAGAATGAGAGTCACCCCCAAACCCGGGCACCCTGTGGCCTAGCTAAACCAACACAAGAACATCCCAGACAGGTATTTATGAAAATAGGAAGTGCTCATTTTAGAGAAACGGTGTCATTTATTAGGAGCAAAACCATTCGAGGTGTGGAAAGTAGAAAATGGTTAGTAGAAAATCGTACCAGGGAACGGTTGTGGCTCAATTTTGGTGTGTGCAGACACATTATACAGAAGAAACAACAGAAGGAAAATCTCTGGGAATTAAGACAAGAAGATCTCCTGTTGGGAAATACATCAGTTCGCTGGGCTGTCATAACAAATTACCAGATTGGGCAATTTGAACAATAGATTTTTTTTTTTTCTCACAGATTTGAAGGCTGAAAGTCCATGGTCAAAGTGTTGGCAGGTTTGGTTTCCTCCAAGACCTGTAAGGGAAGGGTCTATTCCAGGCCTCTCTCCTTGGCATGTCTGTGACCCCTCCTCACTCTGTATCCTTATGCATGTGTCCTCTGTCCATGCATGCCCCACTGTCCCTGTGTGTCCAAACTTCCCCTTCTTATGAGGAAACCAGATGGATGGACAACAGCCCCCACAATGGCCTCTTCTTTTTTTTTTTTTTTAAGATTTTATGTATTTACTTGACAGACAGAGATCACAAGTAGGCAGAGAGGCAGGCAGAGAGAGAGGAGGAAGCAGGCTCCCCGCTGAGCAGAGAGCCCAATGCGGGGTTCGATCCCAGGATCCTGGATCATGACCTGAGCCAAAGGCAGAGGCTTTAACCCACTGAGCCACCCAGGCGCCTCCACAATGGCCTCTTCTTAATCAAGTATTTAAAGGCCTTATCTCCAAGCACAACCCCATTCTGCAGTACTTGGTGTTAGGACGTCAACATATAAATATTTGGGAGGAATACGGTTCAGCCCATAACAGGAAGTGTATTGACCCTCTGAGCTTATTATGTTTTTGATAGGAAATTTTTTTAATTCAATATTTTTTTTGAAGACGGCGAGAGGGACATAGAGTGCGCCCGTGAGCGGTGAGGGGGCAGGGACAGAGAGGGAGGATCTGAAGCAGGCTCCACAGAGCCCAACGTGGGGCTCGACTTACCACCCTGAGATCACAACCTAAGCTGAAATCAGAGTCGGAGACTCAACCCCCTGAGCCACCAGGGGCCCCGGATAGGATTTCTCTGGAGGCTACTTCCCAATGACCTCTACCTCACACTTAGGAAACATATGGTTTGTGACATTGAGATACTCCTCTTGCGTTTCTTTCTCCCTTGGCCCTTAGACTCACCATGGGAATGATGGGAATGGTCACTGGTCAGCGATGGCAGAGCTTATCGCTGCGTGTCACTACGTGTGGCAGTTGTTAAATATGTCCACACGAGGTTGACACTCTAAAGGGGAGAGCCTCATCCCCCGTCCCATTCCCAAGACCTCGAGTGTGGGCTGGGCTTAGTGCCTCCCTTCAAACCAACAGAGGACAGCAGAGACGACAGCGCCGCACCAAGTCATGAGGCGTTGCTGTGTCTCCTTTTCTGTCTTCCATTATCCACTCTGAGGCCCTGTGCATGTTGCTTCGGAAGATGAGTGAAGGATGCACGTGGGGGTTGGGGAGTGACGCGTTGTCACAAATGTCATATGAAAACCAAGACCCGGCTGCTGGCTTCGGGAACACACGCTGACCACTGATCTAGCAGGAGCAGTTCTTGTGGGGCACCAGAAGACTGACAGAGTGGGTGTAAGACAATGTGGACAGTGGGGACAGTTGGGGACAGTTGGGACAGACTGCTCTTTCGAGAAACTCTGGTGCAGGGGGGAGCAAAGCCGGCCAGGACTTTAACTGAGGATGGGGCCCAAGTAGGGCTTCATCCATATCCTGGAAAGCAGGAGACATAATCCTGCACATGGATGCTCTTGGGAATAATTCAAAGGAAAGTGAAAAAATTGCAAGAGGAGAGAATGGTAATTGCTAATGGCCCTTTGTCCTTAAATACTTTAAGAACAGACCCTTTCATCTCAGCATACAGTGGGGACCCCAAGGAACAGGGGTCGATGCTGGGAGGCAGGTACAAGAAAGGCAGGGAGCCTGTGGGAATTCTCTTCTAGTGAAGTCAGAGGTTCAGGAGGTAGGAAGTGGAGAGCGAGATGCTGGGAGTTAGATGCATAAGGGAAGTTTGAAAAGCAGCCACAGAGAAGAGAGAAGGGAAGAGGCAGAGCAGCCTAGCGTGGGGCCCGGCATGTTGGGTACACGTCCACACCAGGCCATCCGTCCCCATGCCTTGTGCGCTTGTCTCTGTGTGATCTGCCATCCAGGTACAGACCGGGAAGGGTGGCACTTTCAGGAAGGCCAGGGCCCTGACTGCGGGCCTGGAAGTGAGACAAGACCTTGAGGGTGTGGGGGACCCAGTCACAGACGTGGGATTTGAGGGGTGTGATGGGAGGCAGGTGGCATGGGGGGAAGGTGGAGAGGGTTAAGAAATAGGTCCCTGGGGAAAATGCCCAGTTACTCTCTTTAAAGATGCTTAACTCTATTATTTGAATATTTGGAGTAAGGACATTTGATTTCTCTATTTTAAACGTTTACAGAATGATGAAGAGCACAGGACTGGGCTTCTCAACCCCTGAAACCAAGAGGAGTTAAAAGAAGTAGACTGTCCCACGTGTTGAATACTCCAGAAACAGTCATTCCTACCTGGGTATTCAGGGAGGCAGGGTCAATCTTTAAGGTCAGTGATTTAATCGGGGCGAACCCTTGGGGCTTAGAGACAGGAGCTGCTGTTAAGAACCATGGAGGATTTCCCTCTGGCTGTCTGCAGAGCTTCTCAAATGCTTCACCTCGATGGGGGTGGGGCTGAGCCCCTCATCCCTACCCCTTCCCCTCCAGTCTCCATCCCGCACGCTGACTGAGCTCATCCGAGCCAAACCAGGACCCTAACTCCCACCTGCAGATGGCCCCGGTTTCTGCTCCCTGCTACTTCCCAGGTCACTAGGTACTTTTGCTCACAACAGGTCCACAGACAAACCAGGCTTCTTGCAATCTGCCCCAAACCTGGCTGTGACCTTACAGACTGCAGAGGCCAGAGGGTCTCCGGGAGATGCGCAAACTCCCCCTTCCCGCGCACAACATGTGTCCTTCTCCTGAGAAAAACAGCCTTTTATGTGCTTTAGCACAGGTCCTCCAAAGGGAGGCCTATTTAACTTTCCGAACAAGTCAAACAAAAAAACCCAGAAGTTCCTTGGAGAAGCCAAGGAATATTCCGAGGGAAGGAGTGGGTGGCTGGGAAGGAGCCGCAGGAGAGAGATGCGTAGACCAGCGGGGACCTGGGACCTCTGGCACTGCATGTCCACCAGATGGCCACAGGGATGCACCTGGCAGGTGCTTCTCAGGTGAGCAGCCCTGGAAGCCAGCCTTGTCTGTGTTGGCCTAGGAGTCCCTCAAGTGCGAGCTCTCCCTAAAGGAGGCCATGTACCGTCATGTAACCCTCTCTCTAGCTGCAGAGTGTGCTCAAAAGATGTTCCTTTTATCTGCCATAGATGTCCAGGAATCTTTGATGAAAGTCTGGCTGGTGCTGTACTAGGTGTCAGAGTCAGTTATGATGCCTTTAATCATACCCAAGGTACTCAGTTAAAAAACCAACCAAACAATAAGAAACAACAACAACAACAACAAAAACCCACGATTCTCCAGTCGTAGCATTAATAAGAAGACAAAGATGAAAAAATGTTTCTCCTCCCAGACCTGGGCCCATCTGCACATATTTCTTTTGCTGAATTTGTCTCATTTTGCCCAGATCTCATAATTTCCTTACCGTGGCTTTCCAAAATTTGATGTGACTCACATTCACAGTACCCTTGTTTCCTTTAAAATAAAGGTGAGGTAAATGATGTTAGTTCCAATGCCCTCTGAACCGGGATCTTGTTGGATTCCTCGATTCCTGCAATGTTGGCCTCTGGGGAACAGCCAGGGGAGCCCCAAGGGGGAAGCAGAGAGATGCCATAGACCCAGCCATTCTCCTAAAGTGTGTGTCAGAGAGAACTGAAAGCACAAGTCCATGCGAGAACGAGTGCACACATGATCAAGCAACATCATCCACAACAGCCAAAATGTGGGTACAACTCAAATGTCCATAAACTCATGAACAGACAAGTCGTCGTATGTCTCTGAAATGGAATCTCTGAAATGGCAAACGCAGAGACAGAAATCGAATAGTGTTTATAAAGGCCTAGAGGGAAGGAAGAGTCGTGAGCGACCACCAATGGGTAGAGGGTTTATTCCCGAGGCCACAAAAATAGTGTAAAACTAGACCATAGGGGTGGTTGTCCAAGCCCACGACTCTACTATGGAAGAGTGAGCTGCGCACTTGAACAAGCACATTGTGTGGTAGGCGAATTTTTAAGTTTTTTTAAATTTCATTTATTTGAGACACAGAGAGAGAGAGCCTGATTGGGGGGAAGGGGCAGAGAGACAAGCAGAGTCACCGCTGAGCAGGGAGCCCGATGTGGGACTTGATCCCAGGACCTGCTGGATCACGACCTGAGCTGAAGTCCTACGCTTCACTGACAGAGCCCCCTTGGGCTCCCCGTGAATCGTATCTTAAAAAGTACCTACTGAGAACTTCAATATGCCAAGTACTGTTCAGAGGTCCAAGAAGGGTAGAGATAGAAGATGTGTCCATGATGAACTGAAAACAGTGGTTTGTAACACTGTATTTTTTCCAAGTCTGTATCATTTACAAAGACATGGTCTTCTGTCCATCTGGTCTACAGATAGGGAAGCCCTTGGCTGGGAACACCCTGGCACTCTCCCAGAGCCCCTGCCACCATCAGGGAGCCCCACACACATTTCCCTGCTCAGAGCCGAAGCTGCGGCTGGCGGGGCTCTCGTGGCTCTTGCTGTGATGGCATCGGGAACTCAGAAATAACAGGGACACTCAGGCAGTCAGTTACTTAGGGCAGCCAGGGGTTTTTTGTGAGGGAGACCCCTGCGTGGCTGCAGCCGATCTGTGGATCTATTGGTATAGGAGACAACGTGTTTATTGCAGATGGCCGTCTCTGAAACAGATCCCCAACAATCAAAAGCCCCGAGTCAGGTCTCTACATAAATTACAGTTGAACAAAGCTAATTGGCAGGCACTCAGCTAAGGGTAACACAGTCTCCAAGTGTTGTTCATCCATCAGACTCAAGTGGGATGAAGAGATGGTTAGATTCCCTTCCTCGGTCTGGTTACTGTGACGTGTTTCCTACCCCTGCGACCATCGGTGGGTATCAGAGCGTGGAGTGCCGGTCTCTTGATGCTCAGCTTCTGGACTGTGGGTTGTGTGGTGGGTGAGCCCAAGTAGCCTGCCTGGGCTCAGACACCACCATGAAACACAGATCCCAGTCCTACCTTGCTCTTGATGCCATGTGTTTTGGTCCCCGTCCTAAAATGCAAAGCGGCTTCTTCCCCGACTTTTCTTTTCTTTCTTTAACCTCTACATGCCCCCTTCTGACCCCGACCTCCTCCTTCAGTGGCTTGCACATACCTTGAGCATCACTGATTCCCACTGATGACATCTTGACGCTAAGAATCATGACCCAGTGGATTTTTCAGTTTTTCTGAGCAGGACAACTAATATTTATACACTGGAAGTCCAGAGATAAAATCGTGCACAAGATGATAGGAAAACATTACAGATCGGGCAGACTTTCCGAATTCAAAAATCTTGGAAATTTGGGTGAACGGAGCAAGTAGGTACCCATTTACCATAAAAGAACTTTCAGTTGACACTTCTTCCAGGGTAAGATCCTTCAGTGACTTTCATTTCCTTATCTTTGCTTCCAAAGCCATCATAAATTTGGCTTCCGTGCCTTTCTTCAGGCCTAATTTGTTTTAGTTCTCTGCTGGCCCCCAGCCAAACAGACCTATTCATCATTCCCTGTATACACAGCCTGCTCCAAATCTCTGCCCCCTGGATCACCAGGACAGTATCGGGCTCATATCTGTGTGGGCAGGCCTGTGCTCCCTCCTCCAGAAACCCTTTCTCCCACCCAGAAACACCTAACCTTAGATCCTCCATTACAGCGTGCCCCACTTCCCGGGCAACCCCTCAAGGTGCTTTCACTTTCTAGCCGGCTTCTGAGCTGCCCTGTGCCCACCACAGGACTCTGCTGGTCTACCAGGGCCCTGAGCACAGGCACTGTATCTTGTTGGATTATACCTTAAGGGTAGTAAGAATTTTGTAAAGGTTGATTGAAAATGAGATGGATAATAGTAAGGTTAAAAGATGTTTTTCTGGCAGGGCACCTGGGTGGCTCAGTGGGTTAAAGCCTCTGCCTTTTGCTCAGGTCATGATCTCAGGGTCCTGGGATGGAGCCCCGCATTGGGCTTTCTACTCAGCGGGGAGCCTGCTTCCTCCTCTTTCTCTGCCTCCCTCTCTGCCTACTTGTGATCTCTGTCAAATAAATAAATAAAATCTTTTAAAAAAATGTTTTTCTGGCAAAGATCTCTTGCTCACTAGTAAGTTGACGTATGCAGGCTGGAGGCCTCTTTTGGGGACTAATTGGTTTGGACTGAATGACAATGTCTTTGTTTTCTTTCTTCCTTAAGAATTCCCTGAGCTCTAGCTCCAAAGGGCTTGGCTCCAAAGAGGTTAGATTCCCTGTCCAGGAGGCATGGACTAAGCCACTTGCCACTCTCAGCCTGAGATTACACATTTCTGAAATGAGGGAAATCATATTTCTTAGGCTCAGTTTCCCTATCTGAAGAATGGGATGGAGCAGTAGCTTGCTGGTAGGCTGAGAGAAGGCTGTGCAGGATAATCCAGACAGAGCCCTTAACATGATGTGGGGCCCATGCCACTAACAACGCCCTGCCTGCTCTTCCAGTGAACGGGAGTCTAATCAAGTAAATGCTATATACTATGTTAGATTAGGGTGTAGGGTTCACAGATCACTGGCTTGAACCAGATACAATCTAGCCCTTCCCATTCCTACTCAAATCAGGGTTCCTCAACTCTAAGCTTAGGAGAAATTTGAAATCTGCCCAATTTACCTCTATTACCAAATATCACATCATGGAAATACATATATTTTACCATATTTGCTAGAAAACAAATGCTTTGGGGACCCTACCAGGGGAAATGTAAAATTCCAAGTGTCTTAATTATTTATGAGAGCGTCTTTTTGTGCACACAGCAGGAAAGTAAGGTCTCAAAGTCTGCCTGAATTTACTAAATACAGTTAATCATGATTAAGCCTTAAATGATATGTGAGATCAATGTGATTGTTGAGGAATCATGATAAATTACTACTCGCTACCACTTCTTAAATATTGGAATCTTGGAAGTTTACTGAAGAGTTTTGTATATATTGAATATTCTATCTCTAAAACAAATAGAAACATCGATACGGAAAGTGGAAGGAAATGATTTTGCATTAAATTTAAAGCACATCAGTTCACATGGAGAACGAAGGCCACAGTAGAATTGAAAATAAGCCGATCTTTAACCCCCAAAAGTGAAGCACCTTGACTCTCTAGTCTAGGATTTTTAAGTAGAAAAAGGTCAGGACAGCACTCAAATACTGCCTCTCCACTCACCTAAAATGCACATGATACGCTGGGACATTTCAGGTGGAGTCACCCCAAGAAAGGCAGTAGCTCTGTGGTGCATGTTCCTGCCTGAATCATGATCTACGCATGGCTGCAGGTCTGCTTTCCTGCCAGCACTATAGGCCATCTTCCCACTCCCCATGGAAGACACGAAGTTTCCACGGTGTCTGGCAGATGGCGTGCGCCTGCCATTGGGTCCGCTTTTCATCCAGGAGGCCATCTGGTTTCCAGACCTCTGCTTCCTTTGCCCCAAAACCTGTCTTCTTATTTTTACCACAGAGAGAGCTTCTTGTTCTGAGGATTTAGCATTCCTAATGACCACCAATTTCGGTGACTTCATAACTATTCACCGGGGTGCCTGCTTTGTGAGTCCCTACTGGGAATCCAGAGATGAGGAAGGATAATCCTCACCCCCAGATCGGAGTCCACGAAAGGTTGTAGAAGGAGGAAAGGAAGAGCATGCCCAAAGAGTTCCACTAGCCAGCCCGGAGCAGCGTGGATCTCAGCGACCTTCATGGAGTCCCTCAGTGCATTTTCACTTAGGTGGGTGTGTTGTGGTTGCCAAGGACACACAGGCCTTTTCTTGGGAACAGCCCTTCCGACTACGCACTTCATTAGTGAGGTGTCTCTCGACCCACTCATGGGTCCCCACGTTCCTCTAGACAAGCAGAGGAAATAAGATCTTCCCAGAATCTTGTGTCTTGAATAAAGTGAGACAAACATAAAAAAATGGCAAAAATAGAGACGGCAGATTTTCATTTTGTAAGTTGTGTTCAGTAAAGCAATCTTCCTTCAGTATATTTTTTATGATCTAATAATGGAGAGTTTCTGCTGCTTGCAGATGCATAAAGCAGAGCTTGTACAACCAGACCTGGATGCATCCCCTATGAAAAATGACAAAGATCTTGGTGGAGGTGGACTTTTGTTTCCAAGGGCAGTGGAGCAGCTTGTATGAAATCAACCCTCCTCAAGAAAAATATGAAAACTAAATAAAATTTAGAAGGTATTTATTTGAAGTATCAGAGAGTAACCAAGGCATCCAGATATGGAGGATCCAAAACTGCATGCGAAGGGAAATATGCTACCCTGAGGTCAGCACTCTGCTCCTTTTCACTCGGGATAACATTGTAGACAGCGAGAGGCCAGAAAGTTGAGTAGAACTTGAGGCCGAGACATTTGGCGGTCTCATAAGGCCGGGAAGAGGGGAAGTGGAATTCAGGGCTTCCAACCCAGCAAGGGCTAGGATTTTGGGGTCATGAGAATGATGGATTTCTCGGTTGCATTCCCAGAATGGGCACGGAGCTGTCAGTCGGAGGGGCAGAGGGCCAGGCAAGAGTGGTGTGGGGAGGAGGAGTGTGGGTGGGCAGAGCACTGAGTGGACCATCCAGCTTAGCCTGATGAATCTGACCAGGATCCCAGAGACGGGGACAGCTGCCGAGCAGAGGGCAGGGAAGGGGTGGGAAGCCAGAATGAAGTGCTCCCTGTACATAACCTCAGCCTCTGGCCCACCTTCCTCGTCCTCTCTATGTGTTCATTGCTCTTCTAGGTCCCCTCTCCCCCGGATCACAAGAAACAAAGTCTAGTGAGCGAGTAAAGGGTGGAACTGAGTGAGACGTCCCCTAGCAGGATGGCACCGAGAGCCTGGTCATGGCAGATGTGAGGACGCCCTTCTGACAGACTGCCAAGCC
>RCUC01151967.1:0-28371 GCA_003697995.1 Taxidea taxus jeffersonii | reverse complement strand
ACTTCCGGACGAGGTCACAAAAGACACTGCAGCTGGCCACTTTTCTCTCAGACTCTCCCAGCCACCATACTGGGAGGGCACTCCAGCAGCCTTGGGGAGAGGTGCACAGGGGTAGGGACCAGAGCCTCCCACCAGCAACCAACACTCACGCGCCAGCCACGTGAATGGGCCACTCCGGAGGCTGGCCCTCCAGGCCCTCTCAAGCCTCCTGCCTGCAGCCCCAGCAGCGCCATGACAGGCCAGAAGCCAGAAGCTGCAGAAACTGTGAGGGCTCAGAGATGGAGGCCACTCAGTCTGGGGGCCGTGGGTTAGGCAGCCACAGGCAACTAACACATCAGATGGGGCAGACGCAGCGGGCCCACAGGCCACACTTGGAGAACGATCGTGCTATTTTAACCATGTACCTAGCATGTGCCTGGCATACAGGATGCACTCGATGAAGTTTTTTCATTAATTAGTGAGTCAGTGGGCAGGTGACTGAAGGAAGGCGAGTGACTTACAGCTACAAGCACCACGGAGCCGTGGAGGTAGGAAACACGAGGACAACGGAGATACTTGGGGCTACTTGCTGAGAAGGGTCTGTAGAACTGTGGTTTGCTGAGGGGCCCAGGCTAGGGTGCGGTGGGCACTCCAGTTTCCAGTTTCTCTGTCCAGGGACGTGGCAGGCAGGGATGCCTAGGCCCCGGGGAATGGTCTCTCCAGTCCTCCTCCGAGCCTGTGGAAGATCTGACGGGACATCCGCCAGCCCCGCCTTCTTACGGCCATCAGGGGTCTTTCAGCCCTCTCCCCAGTCTCCTTTGTCAGCTGCTCTGCGCGTCCCCTCTTCTAACCCCTCCAACTGCTTCCTCTACAAGCCTGCAGGGGACGTATTCCGCTGCTAGCCCCAGGACGACTCTGCCTCCTCCAGGATGCTTTCTCCCTTCCACATCACTCCCATGAAGCAGCGCACAGCACAACGCCACAAATATTTACCAAGCACCAGCCGCCTGTGCCAGCCAGCACTAGATGAAGCATCTAGTGACAAGTAAGACCCATTTCCATGTGAAAGGCAGAGCACTCAGGACCAGCGTGTCCGGGTCTTCGCACAAATCTCTCTGTGCCCAGCTCCAACCCCCACCCCCCACCCATCCCCATTCAACGCTGCCATCTCTCTGTGGCTGGTGTGGGGATGGGGGCTATGACCAACGGCCTAAGCTAGGCACCACCTCACTCAGTGGCAGAAACATGCAGAAGTGTTCAACGAGGGCGCTCGGTTGAGGGGCGCTCTCGTCTCAGCCCTAGCCCAGGACAAGTTCTCTGCTCCTCTAAATACTTGATTATTGCATTTGCCACTGGCCTGGAGTCTTGGAAGAAAGCTGACTTCACTGGGATGTTTTGCCAGCTCTCGCTCTCTTGCTGTACTGGTCTCAGTCACTCTGCCAGCCTCTGGACTTGTTTTCCCTTGTATTTCGGCTCAGGGTGTTTGTGCAGCAATACTCAGGATTCAGTTGGGATTTCTGAAAAACCCCGTATCTGATATATCTGATTTGCTGCAGAAGCTTAGGGGTGTCTGGCTCACTTCTGAGCAGAGCCTGGGGTGCAGAGCCATTTATTTTTAGCATTGTTACAGTCAGCGTAAGCCAGCCTACCCAAGCCCCCTTCTCTCCTGTGGGGATC
Source organism: Taxidea taxus jeffersonii (assembly GCA_003697995.1). Taxonomy (NCBI): domain Eukaryota; kingdom Metazoa; phylum Chordata; class Mammalia; order Carnivora; family Mustelidae; genus Taxidea; species Taxidea taxus. Next base: position 26,715 of record RCUC01151967.1, on the reverse strand, counting down.
AGAGGTCAATTTCCAGGATGCTCAGAGCCTCGAAGACAAGTGGAGGAAGACTCAGCCTCTCCCAAGCCTTCCACACAGGAGCTCCGGAGTTATCTGATGATCCCAGTAAACTTCCAGAGAAACTCTCAGTCCACAAGGAAGCCACCCACATGGTCCCACAAAGGACACAGACCACTCGGGTCAACTCAGGCAGTGCTGACCCCAGGAACATTTCAGCCCTGCCTGTTTGGGCTCTCACAGTCTGACTCCTGGCCCCTTCCCTGAGACTGCTTTCTGTCACGAAAGCCCCTCAGACCACGTCAGTCCAAATTAGAACATCCGATCTCCCCCTCTATCTGCTCACGTTCATTAATATCGCCACCAACCAGAAAGTCTTTAAGTATTGGGAAGCTCCTGGTGGGTAAACACTTTCCAAAACCCTGATGTTCACTTGAAACTTCAACTGCCGTCACTGTCAACCCATCTGTTGCTTCCCTCAACTTGCAGGCTCACTCTGTGCATTTTTGTTAATGTCTGCAAATTATCAAATCTGAATAACTATGGGTTTCCTGTCAATATATCTCAGAAGTAGAATGGTGTTCTGTTTCTGAAAAAAAGTGGCTGGTTCAGCTCACAACTCAGAATTCCAGGACTTTTCCTAAACACACCCGCTGCCTTTCCATGTGCAGCAGAAGGGCTGTATGGGTGCTCCACACAGACTTAAAGTCTTGTCTGAAAAGTTGAGAGATAATAAAATTCGTACTCTATACCTTCATCAAAGATATGCTTTAGTGAAACTGGATGTCTTTTTTCAAATGTGAGTATGTGGCAGTGAAAAATAGGGTGGAAAACCACTAGAACGGTTTGAAGGATTGCCTTGATCTGGGCCAAGGTGCCAGCGGTTTTATCTGCCACTGTTTTTGAAGTGGCAACACCACAAAAAGGGCAAATGAGATCTTAGTATTATCACAAAAAGAGTTTCAAACCTAGAGATCCCCCGAAAGGCATCTCAGAGCCCAGGGGCCCTCAGACCATACTCTAAGTACTGCTGGGCCAGAGCAAAAATTATTAGCTAGGACAACCAGATTCCCTCTCTGAGGGGCTTAAAACCAAGAAACACTTAACCAACAAGGTAGCTAGCAGCAAGAAGTGAACTGGAGAACAGTAGCATCCTCAGATCAGAGCAGCCCCTGTCCTGGGTGGGCCTCACACCTCAGGGAGGCCAGTACTTCATTTCTCATGCCTAAGACCTGTGGTGAGGGAGGCTAGCAGTATCATCTAGAGGGAGCACCCCAAGCCTGGACTAGGACTTGCAAAGGTCCTGTTCTCTGCTTCTTCCTTTTGGGAACCTCACAGATCTTCTACCTCATATGTGGGATTAACCAGATTCCCTGAGAGCTCTAGGCTCAGAGCAATGTGGTTGTCACAGGCCCTCATAGGTGGGTCCTGGTTCCAGGAGGGCAGTCTGGTGAGAGGACTGCTTCTGTTAGCCAATGCAGTATTTCTTTCACGGGATTACAGAAGGTTAGGTGATCAGGATGGTATCATTGTATTTCTTTTGGTGACACTCACTCCTCTCAGGCACAAAGGACTTTAGGCTACCAAAGGTCCATCACCAAGCCTTGAGCTCATGTATCTGCTCTCATCCATCTGTGTTCATCCATGGTACTCCCTTCAGTCTGCAGCGTCCAAAGACAGTGGGGGCACTGAGGCTTCCCCACCATTAGCATCTCTGCTTTCTGCAAGCTCCATACCACATGTCAAACCATCCTGTGGGGATGACTGGGCTATCTCCTCCAACGGCTTTGGAGATAAGATAATGATTCCACCATGCCAAGAGGCCAATGTCTTCTCTTGATTCTGGTGGAGGTGATGACATCAGATTCTTTCAGGTTAGTATTCCACCATCAAAACAAAGGATTTTTCATTTCTTCTACCTGTGTGTCCTTCATCTGTCCTCCCTGCAGGGGACAGTGTATAGAATACTGGAGTGGAGTCAACAATGAAAGAGATCATATTCCAAAGCACCTGAAGAAGTCAAAAGAAGACATGATTGGGGATGTCTTAAATTCACCTTCATTTTTTAAGGACACTTGTGCTCGATATAAACTTCTTGGCTGACATTCTCTCTTTCAGGACTCTGAACATGTAATCCCACGCATTCAGGCCTCCATAAGTTCTCATGAAAAGGCAGCTGTTAACCCCATGGAGGATCCCTTGTAAATGAGGAGTCACTTCTCTCTTGTCACTTTCAAGGTTCTGTGTCTTTGGCTTTTGATTGTTTGACTAGAATGCATTTAGGTGTGAATCTCTTGGAGACTGTCCTTCTTGGAGTTTGTCAGGTTTTTGTATGGATAGATTAACGTTTTTAGTCAAATTTGTTTTCAGCCATTATTCCTTTAGATTTTCTCTCTGTCCTCTTTCTGTCATTCCTCTCCTTCTGGGACTCCTGGTATGTATATGTTGGTGACCTGATGGTGTCCCACAGGTCTGAGCTCTGAGTTGGGTCAAATAAAGATAAGCCTTGAGAATGGCTGTCTTCCAGGGATCTTCCATATGACTCAAACAGTAACACTTCTTTAATTATAGTGTTTTTTGGTGAGTCCAAACTCATTCCGCCCTCTTCTGTGGCTACTAAGCTGCTGGTTTTACAGGAAACATAGTTGTGAGGCTGCCAGTTTCTAAGGTTACTGTGGAGCTGGGGAGGGGGGATGGGAAGAGGGGAAGACAAAATACCACAAAAATATGGTGTTCTTGCTGACATTTGACCATTTCTTGTGTAAATAATCCTCAAATTGTTGTATATCTTGATTAAATTCCAGAATTCTAGAAAAGTTGGTTTTGACTATTTTTGCCAGTGTTCTCGTTGTTTTTATGAAGATTTTTGGAAGTCCCTCCTCCACCATTCTAGAAGTGCTTTAAATGGAACATCCTGGTAATAGCCTTATCTGAAAGAATGTCAGTGAGGTAGAACATGAGCCATGGCTCAAGCCAAAGTTAAGGAAACAGAAACTGAATAAGATGAGAAAGAGCAAGCAGAAGCTACAAAGCGGATGAAAAACATCAAGTGTTGGGGAAGCATGTCAGCTGGTGGAAAGCAGAATAAAGAGTAGATCCACGGAGTTGCTGAGTCACTTAGTGGCCAAACATTAGAGGAAATGCACACACATTTCTGCTGCTGATGTCCCTTCAGAAACACCCACCTGTTTCTGCTCTTCCTAAGATCTGTTCAGCCTCTCTTGGGATATTTAAAATAAAGTCCCTATAAAATGAAGTAATTAGAGTGAGTCACTCTTCCTCCTGACCAAAAGAGGCTAATAAGATAGCCAGATGGAGAAAAGGGAAGGTGATCCCGGGCAGAGAATTTAGCACAGGCCATGGCACGGCCAAATCATAAAGCAGCCTGGAATGTTTGAAAAGATAGACCATGAGAGCCAGGAAGGAAAAAAAGGCTGAGAAGCTGGAGAAAAGAAATAGGCAGAAGGACAAGGATTGTATCATTGTTGTGGTTAAAGGAGATGCTCAAGAAACCTGGGAGACGAGGGCTCTGAGGGTTTCTGTGAGGGGAAGGCAGGGCCCAGCTTTACAACCTGGATTTTCACACATACACCAAGGTTTGATACTCCTGAAGCTGAGTTAATACCTAGAGAATCCAGACTGACAGGACCCGTTCTTCAAAGCAGAAATGCTCAAAATGTGCTGCCAGGACCAGCAGCACCAACACCACCTGGGAATCTATTAGAGATGAAAATTCTCAAGCCCCCATCTAATCCTACAGAATCGGAAACTGCATTTTAAAATCTCTCTAGGTATATCTGATACATGCTAAAGAACCACAGGGCTGAGAGAGATCTCTGCTTGGACCTAGTGGGGGAAAGTCTGGGTAGAACTAGAGAGACACATGTGCCCACAACTTGGCAAGGGGAGACATTCACCCTCTATGAGCCCACCTGCATGCGGCTGAGACTGAGGAAGCCTCACTCCTGGTCACAGGACTCTGCGTCTCCATCACTGGCTTAGGGTGGAAATGTGGAGGAAGGAGATAGAGGGGAGCATTGCATGTGGTAAGGGCAATGAACTTGAGCCCCTCATAAGCAGAAGGATCCAGAATATCCTCCATCCAAACTTATCTTAGCATTATTGCAGGATCCCACCTTAGTTTTCTAGCTGATCAGAGTGGCATGTGCTGATTTCAACATCAACTCAAGATTATGAAAGCAGGAGACTGAGCCATCCTCCCCCAGACTATGTCCCTTATCCCCTTAACCTGGGACTAGAATGTTCAGGATTAACTTGCTCAATCCTGAGACAGCTCCACCTCTCCTCCTCCCTCAATGGCATGCCTGCATGCAGAACCAGCTCAATCCTCAGCCTTCCACCACTTGGATCACATAGTTAATTGATCCTAAACATTAGAATCAACAGGGGAGCTTTCAAAAAAAGTTTTAAGGGGATGCCTGGATGGCTCAGTTGGTTAAGCAGCTGCCTTTGGCTCAGGTCATGATCCCAGCATCCTGGGATCGAGTCCCACAGCAGGCTCCTTGCTTAGCAGTGAGCCTCCTTCTCCCTCTGCCTCTGCCTGCTTCTCTGTCTGCCTGTGCTCGCTCCTGCGCTCTCTATCTGACAAATAAATAAATAAAATCTTTAAAAAAAAAAAAAAAGTTTTAAGTCTGAGCCCCAGTCCAGAGCAATTAAATCAGAATTTCTGAAGTGGGCCTATCGCCGGTATTTTTAGGATGATTGCCATGGTGAGTCTAACACACAGCCAGGGTTGGGAACCACCAATGACTGTGGTTCCCCTGGGAATCCCATCCTGCCATGAAGGAGGAGCCCGCTGGGCAGGGGCACGGCAGCTGTGACAGAACACACCAAAAGCTGCAAGTGCCTGGGTAGCCCAAAGGGCTTAAGAGCTGGAGCGAAGAAGCTTGGACTAGAGTGGTGGGAGGACCTGGATTGTGTCGGAGGGTCCATACCCAGCTCGGGAGTTCCAACGTTATCCTGAGGACACTACAGAGCTGTAGACAGACCTGATTCAGGAAGAATCACAAGGTGGTGGTGGTGTAGCAGAGGGCCACGGGAAGGGAGCTGGTGCTGAGCCGTGTAGTTAGTATGTTTGGCTCAGTGCCTGATACAAAGGGGGTATCCCAAGAGCACTGGCTCCCTCTCTGCTCTTTACAACTAGGAGCAGTGGTCTGGCCACACGGAATGAGACCACGCACTCGTTCTCAGAGCCGCGGTTAGGTTGGAGCCAGCTCCTTGTTGACAGAGAGGCCTGAGCTCAGCACAGTCTGCTGGAGTTGACACCTAGAGGTGTGTGGCTGTGAGTAGGGGTATGAGATCTCTGAACATGATGCTCAGACAGCCCTGGGGATGGGAGCGGCACGTGGGAACCTGAGCCCTCGAGGGTCACGTGGCAATCGTGACTTGTGTTCACGTGGGTGCTCAGGGAAACCAGGAGTCCGAGGAGGCTGCTGAACTTCCCAGTGGCGATCCCACAAGGTTAAGCAGCTCCCCCAAACCTCTCTATTCCCCTCACTAGTCCTTTTGCTCTCCACGCTCCAAGAACTGATTAAATCCTTCCTTGATATGATTTTCACTCTCTGGTGTGAACACCAGAAATAAGCTCTCCTAGCAATAGACTCCTTTTGTTCGTGCTAAAATAAACTCCAAATTCAGCTTTGAGACCCAGCCAACAGGTCAGCTGCCACCCTGACCATGACCTGCTTCTAATGTGTGCTGTTCCTGCCGGTGCACCAGCCCTGACTAACGTGTCTTCATATATTCAGTCTGCTCAGCTTGGCACTTGTTCTCCAGAAAATCCAACCTGGCCTCTTGGGACCTTGTCTTAATAGACTGGTTTTGCAATGGCTGCCCCCACCCTGCTGTTTCCTATCAATTTAGCCACTTTGCCAACTCACTTTCATTACAATCTCCTCTTAAGCTTCTCAACCTCCTACTTTTGGTGGAGGCTTAATGGGCTGCTTCTCTTTACTTGGAAGGACCAATGCCAGAAAAGGGTGTACCTGAGGAGGACGTGGGAGCCAGGACCACCCCTCACCCAAAGTCTCAGCATTCCCCCACCCTCTCTGCCCTGGGTCTTTCCCACCCTCTCCGTATCTTGGATCCTGCAATTAACAGAAAAACAGAGGCTGCCTGACTCACAGACCCCTATAGGACAATTTCGGACTCCATAATACCTGATGATAGGGCCCAAGCCCATCTCCAAAGAATACATTTCAACAAAGTTCACACATATGTTAAGTCCCTTTCCCCCCCATACTGCCTACTGCACAATTTCTACTAAAAGCCCACCTTGAACATCAGAAGAATCTATGTTTGGGGCACCTGGGTGACTCAGTCAGTTAAGGATCTGACCCTTGGCTTCGGCTCAGGTCATGATCTCGGGGTGATGAGACTGAGCCCTGTGTCAATCCCTGCATCTGACTCCACGCTCAGTAGGGAGTCTGCTTGAGATTCTCTCTCTCTCACTCCCGGTCCCTCTGCCCCTCCCCCCCACTTGCACACATGTACTCTCTTTTTCTCTCTCAAATAAATAAATAAATCTTTTTTTTTTTTTTTAAGGGAGAAAAAGAAGAGCCTATGTTCTGTGACTAGCATGGAAGATATTCTTGGGAAAAATTAAGGGGCAAATGCAATGTTCATTCCAATTAAGAGGTATTTGAGCTCAGGGGTCTAATGTAAACTCACCTTGAAGAGGACAAGACAGCACAGTGACTGGGTATGTAGGCTCTGGGGACAGACTATGGATTCAAAGCCCAGCTCTGCCACTTACTAGCTGTCCGAACTTGGGCAAGGCACTTCACCTCTTTGTGCCTCGATGGGGATAATGATTAGCAATCATCTCATAATTGTCACAAAGGTGAAAAGTGCTGATACACGTAGCGTGCATGAAACGCACACGGGACACAGCAGGTGCTCAGTAAAAGCAGCTGTTAACCAGTTTCCTTTGGGGTGGGGTGGGAGCTTTTGTGCTTTGCGGAAGTACCATTAAATGTACACGGATAGAAATTTCCCAATAGGCATGAGGTCTCTTGATAAACTGACGTTTTGCTTGGTTTCTCCCAATGTCCACAAATCACACATCGGACAAGTCCCTAGACTATAAAGATGCCACATGCTGTTCAAAGGAAAGACAAACCCTATGTACCCAGCCCCCCTACCCGCTCCTGCCAGTGCTGAGAAAAGTGCCTGTCAAAGTCCAACAAAAGAAATTTATTGTGTATTACCGTAACCCTAACTGATCAACGTTGGCCATGGGAGGACCAGCTGCTGTCACCTGGTGAATGACCAACACAAATAAGCCACTTAACACCCTTCACTCAGGGGAGGAATCATCATCTCACATGTCTTCAGCTTCCCTATGTGGCTTGGGATTTCTCAAATATTTTATTTAAATCTCATTTAAAAGGTATTTTAGCCATCGAAACCATAATGAAAATGTGTTATATACCCAGTTTTGGTCCTTGGGGACCACCAGCCCGTTAACCTAGCTTACAAAATCAATTCATTTTTATACAGGCCTCTGAATGCAGTTTTCTTCCTTTAATTAAAGCTGTCCTGAGACTGAAAGTAAAGAAACGCAAAATCCATTCCCATTACTAATAACCTCACCAGATAAGTCAGGATTCCTTGGTGCTATGCAGCCAAAACCCAAATCTGTAAAAAACATGGATCTGAAGTGAACTGATGCATCGCCCCTGACTTCAGCTTCTTACACTCATCAAAACGGCATCACTGTTCACACTGATTCCATACTAAGTCAGTATTGCCAGTTGGGAATTATAAAATAAATGCATGCCAATGAAATGCCACTTTGTGTGATCTATTGAAGGGCTCCAAATAAAGATTTTTATCTTTAAAAGCAGTTTGAAACCTTACACTAATGGTTAGTGCCCCTCAAAGCCCACCTGCATGTCTCTTTCAGAATCACCTCTCCATTTTACACAATACCCTCATTATATGTGACCGTGGCTCTCTCCGGCTTCAGCAGTCTCAAAGGCTCCCTCCCCCTTCCCAGGAGACAACGTGAGGACTCCTTGGCTTGGCTGCCGCACATTCATTGGTATCAGATCCTGTTCTGGGTCCACAATCATACGATGCATTACGACTAGCACAGAACCACCAGCTCTTTCCCAGGAAATATCAGGTATTTCTGTATTGCCGTTCTCTTGGTCCCAAAGGCTCTTGTTCTCTCTTCCTCTCCCAGCTGTATCCCCGCCCCTGGCCCAGCTCAGTTCTGACATTCATCCATCAAGGCCCAACTCAGGCAGAGTCTCCTCACCCAGGCTCATGCCTTGTTCACGCTCTCGTAGCCTCTTACACCTGGTCCTGCCCTGAAATGGTTCATGTGTGTCTCCGAGCTCCCTGCCTGACTCGGAGTTTCTGCTGAAACAGTGAGATACTTATCTCTACATTCCCGCACACAATAAGGCATGTAACAAAAACAAAGGAAAGGCAGGTGGGGATATGGGAGAAGGGAGGACGGAGGGAGGGGGGACGGGCAGATGTCAGCAGGATAGATCGGGGAGGACTGGCTCCTCCATGGTGGCCGTCCTGACAAGGCAGACACAAAACTAAACGTGGCCTCTCGTGCCAGGCTACCCAGCCCCTGGAAGTGTGCAAGACCTTCCAGATGAAGCTGTTTTGGACCACCTGTGTGATTATCCTGCTGCATGCTCTTTCAAGATAATGAAGACAGACACTTTGGCAGGGCGCTTAGTCTTTTCTACTAAAAACATGATTCAGCCAAGGTTTGCCTTCTTGTGAATCAGAGGCAGCATTTTGTTTTGGGCTTTCTAATCAGCACAGATATGTTGGTATGGAAACCACACTTCTGAGATTACGATCGAAACATCATTTTCCTCCACCAGCTCTCCTGAAACCTTACATGTTGATAGGTGGGAAATGTCTACATTTACCACATCACTTCTTGCTGGCAACAAGCATCTTTCCATAAATGGTTATAAGGTAATTGTAGCACACTCTTTCAAAATAGTTCATATTTGTGCTCTTTCAGCAAATAATAAATATAACCAGTTTTCAGTGCTTGTCTGTTATCAGGTCATGAGCCCCTTGAAGACAGTGCTATTTCATTCAGTTCTGGGTGATCCAGGCTTGCAATGGGACATGACACCAAGAAAACATCCAGTAAGCGGGGCTTGACCGGCTAACCATGATAACTGGCTGATGTGCCAAACATATCGGAAGCCACGCCCTCCTCATTTGCCTAGCTCTATGCAATCGCCAAAGCCTTCTCATCATTTAATGTGACTTGGTCTTCCCGTCTACTCTGAGTTGTACAGGGCATATGTTATTAGCCCCATTCCATACAGGAGAAAATAGGAACTCAACCAAGTCCAGACACAGCTGGGCTCAATAAGAAGTGACAAGAACTGGATCAGAACCCAGACTCCAGGGCTCCTGGGAGCAGCACTGCCCTCCCTGCCTGTGGGCCTCCCTAAATGCCTTCCACATGTGGTGCAGCAGACGTCCAATCCACAGGCCGCACATCAGGCTACGGCACCCTGAGTTTCCTCTTGCATTTATTCTTCTGTTTGATGACCGCAGACTGCTTGGTTTAAAGGAAAGAAATCTATTTCTCACCGTTCTGAAGCCTGAAGTCCAAGACCAAGGTGCCATCAAGATCAGTTTCTGGTGAGAACTCTCCTCCTGGCTTATAGGTGATCACCTTCTCAATGCATCCTCCTATGGCCTCTTCTCTGTGCTTGGGAGGAAAGAGAGAAGGCTGGTGTCCCTTCCTTTTCTTATAAGGATGCCAGGGAAGACCTCATTTGACCTTAATTACTACCTCTCAAGGGCCCTGTCTCCAAATATAGTCACACTGGGGGCTGGGGCTGCGACATACGCATTCGGGGAAGACAATCTGTCCATACAAACTTAATCCAGATTTCTCCAAAACGCATACAGATTGTCTCCTGGCTCCTCTCCCACAGACCTTTCCTGACCCTACACATCCACTTTTTTAATTAGCATTGACTCACCATTTTAATGAATCCTGTTCTGTGAGAGAGTTCTGGAATACCATCCATTTGCACACTAGAGTTCTTCACTGTGCTTATCCCAGTTAATTTCTGAGCAGCCACATGAGTGGGAATCATAATGAATCATTCCATTTCTCCCCTGAGCCTGAGTGCAGGGATTGCCAGAGGAGCGGGGCTGATGTGAGGTGGAGGTCCCTGAAAGGTGGCCAAGTGAGGGGGGTAGCTTTATCATACTTTAGAGCAGCGGAGGCACATGGGAGAGGGGGTCTACTTCTGCCATCTTATCTCAGTCTCACTCAATGGTAAGATGACCAGAAAGAGAAGTCTGCCTTCCTCTGGGCTGCTCACTTCGTAAGACCCTGTCCTGTAGGGCCGGCTCCTGATGAGGCAGGAGCCAGCCCATCCTTGTGTGATCCTGAGAGCCTTGTCTCACTTGCTTCATCCTAGGCCTGCTTCTGCTGTCCCAGCCCTTTTTGACCACTCCCTCCCTCAAGGGAGAAGCTCACAGGGCTGAAGTAATGTGCCCACTCAGAGCCCACATGCCCCCTTCTAGACCCTAGAATTCAAGTGGCTCCGAGGCTGCACAGGCCTCTTTCCAGGTGGGCACAGCCCTAAGTAGGAGGAATGCTCATGAGGCTGTCCACAAGGCTCTATGTAGGAGGAGCTGGATCAGGAGGTGGGAAGGAAAGGTGGCCCCATGCTGGCCCTCCCCAGCCCATCATGCTCCAGGAAAGAACCCAAGGATTTGGATCTGGTCTTCCACATCTTGAAGAAGGTTTATTTGTCATGGCAAGATATTTTACATTTATCTATTTGCTAGTTTGATGTCTTACTTTTAACCCTTTAGATGGGGGGTATGTGGCCTTCCACCCACATTCCTGCCCTAGCCCCACAAATGTTAATGTGGACCAGGCAGAAGCAGGCTTCAGAGGCTAACTTAAGAAGCCCTTGTAGGGAAATGACCACACACACACTCACACACACACACACATACAAACAGGCAACTACAGGTCTTTGGTTCCTGTATATGACAACTGTGGTGGTCACTGTGCTCGTGATCAGGGCCATGAAGGATTACTTCCTAGTAATTTGTGATCATGCCTGCTAGGGTAAAGTGTTGAGTTTGTGTGTGTGTGAGTGTGTGTGTATGTGTGTAGTGGGGAGGGGGGAAGCTAAAGGTGGGGGGCCCTCTCTATGTAGACATTGGCCAGAATTAGATCCACCACTTCAGGGTTAGGGGAGAAGTTCTGTAGCACCTCACACACAGGTAAACACACAAACACACATACAGGAGGGAGGAGCAAGGTGGCAGAGGAGCAGGAGACCTAAATATCATCAGGTCCCAGGAGTTCAGCTAGGTAGTTATCGAACCATTCTGAACACCTACAAACTCAACAGGAGATCGAAGAGGAGAAGAAGCAATTCTAGGAACAGAAAAGCGACCACTTTCTGGAAGGTAGAACGTGTGGAGAAGTGAATCCGAGGCAACATACAGGAAGATAGACCGCTGGGGGAGGGGCCGGCTCCTGGCAAAGTGGGAGAGAAGCAGAGCACAAAATCGGGACTTTTAAAAGTCTTCTCCACTGAGGGACATCACTCCAGAGGCTAAGTGGGGGTGGAGCCCTTGTGGGGACAGTGTGGTCTCAGGACCCGCAGGGTCACAGAAAGACCAGGGGTGCCTGAGTGTGGCAGAGCTGCCAGGTATTGGAGCAGGGAAGCCGACAGCAGAGACGGAGCCAAGGAGGGGCTCTCAGCTCTGGTTTACCTTAAACCATGATCCAAGGTACAGTCGGGCCACTGCTCTTCGAGCAGGGATCCCACAAGTGGCAGATCTGGGAAGACCCCCACCTTCCTCCTCTGGGAGAAGCAGTGTGGGAGCAGCACAGCAGGAATCTGCTGGGTTTGGAGACTCCAAACAGGGTCATGCACCAGAGACAGAAACGCTCGGTCACAGGCCGGGTGAGCTCGGAGCGCGGCTGGAGACCAGGGAGATGGGAGGGATTGACGAATTTTCTCTGAAGGCACACTGAAGAGTGGGGCCTGAGCTCTCGGATCCTCCTGGCTAGAGACTGGGAGGCCGCCATTTTCATTCCCATCCTCCAAAGCAGTAAGGGAGCGAACTGAGCAGATTACTTAGCCTGGCCCCTGGCAAGTGCAGTACAAGTCCACCTCTGGCAAAGACTTTGAGAGTCACAACAACAGGCCTCTGACCCAGAAGATCAGCAAGAACACCCAGCCAAGACCAAGCTCACCGATCGCCAATCAACAAGAGCGGCAGAAATGTGTAAGCCTGACGATTCACAAACCTGTACCCTTGGGGCAAATAATACACTGTATGTTAATAAAAATGTTTTTAAAATAATAAAACATTAAAAAACTTGCTTCAAACTTAAGCTACCTCACATAGTAAATAAATTATGCAAATCTTTAAAAAAAGCACACACACACACAGACATGCACACAAAAACACACACAGATCACACATACACACAGACACACATAATACGGATCATATCACTTCCTAGGGGCCAGGCCAGCCCCTCAGACTTTCCTCTCTTCCGCTGTCTCCCACCACCAGTTTTGACCCATTAGGACAACTACATAAAAAGTCCATCTTTTGTTGGCCCCAGAAGCAGCACAGTGTCGCCAAAATATGGGTTGTATCACCTTGGACATGCATGTGGGGGTGACAGGGGACACCGTCCAAGGTCCAAGGTTGATGTCAGCAGAAAGGTTCCAAGCCCCAGCCCCAGCCCCAGGCCCACCCAGCTCCAGACCCGGTGAGGCCATGATAAAGGTCATATCTTGATTGTGCTCATTACCAGGGCCATGAATGACAATGAGCCCAGCCTGGAACCCTTTCTTCTGGGTCCTATTGACAGCACACCCCTCAGGCCCACCATGTGCCCCTGGGTTTAGAGATTCCTGAACCCAAGCAGCTTGCTATGGGTTCACGCAGGCAAGAAGGTGGGAGAGGGGAGGGACCCTCTGGCCCCTGGTGGTGGGAGAGTTGGCCTAGACAGCCCCTGGCAGCCTGGCCTGCAGCGCCCCAGGGTCCCTGCGGAAAGATGGCCAAGAGTCTTTCTCCCAGCCTCGCTCCCACCTGCTCCAGCCCCTCCTGGCCCGGATCTGCTGTGCAAACACAGGGCCACTGCCAGCTGTGGGAACAGTAAATCTTCCCTCACTCTTTTATTCATGCCCTCACCTCTGCAGACAGCGATGAGAAAAAACAAACCCCACAAAATCCCTGTGGGCTCCAGCAGTCTGGCAGTCTCTTCTTTGCTCACCTCTGATCCCCTCCGGATGGCAGAGGCTAGAGAAGAGGCCTACCCGCCTCCCAGGGGGACGACGGCACCCCCCTTCGCCTCCCCCAGCAGTGCTCGCTGAGCCCCCTTACTTGCTCTGGGGAGCAGACATCAGTGAGACCTGGGGAAACTGAGAAATCATTATTCATGGCTTCCAGGAGCAGCACTCTATCTACCTCACCTACCTAGCCTCCCCAGACTGCAGGAGAGTCTCTGGGCCTGGGAGCACCAGGCTGGCGAGCTGAAGTGCCGCTGCCCGGGCCACCATCTGAGAAACGGCAGCTGGGAAGGAGGGGCAGCCCCGGCAGCCGGGCCGAGGCAGCATCTGCCAAACTGTCCAGACCTCCAGAATTCTCAGGAAACTTCTCTTCCTCCAAATCCTGGGGTCACCAGGGCAGGTTTCTTTTAAGTCCAGTCAGACTGAAGGAGGACTGGAGGAGGCCAAGGGGCACTAGGTTTCACAGAATGCCTTTCATAAATACAGTGGACTTGGCAGGACCCACTGTCCTGGTTTGCCCAGACAGCGGTTTCTGGGGACATGGGGCTTTCGGAGTTAAAACTTGGAGCATCCTAGGCAAACTGGGAAGATAGGGTCACCCTGAGGGGCCATGGAAAAGGATTCTCCCTCCATGAGACTGGTGACATGGCCAGGGGCAGAGGACAGCTGGCACCAAAGCTGCCTGTTAGTGGTTCTGCTAACCAAAACCTTTCCTCACTCCTCCTCATGCACAGGGAGAGTCTGGGGAGCAGAGAGGGTCCTGAGGCCAGTTTAGGAGCTGTCAAGAGAGAGGGGACAGAAGGAAAGTGTCCATGGTCTTTGTGGGAGGGAGAAAATTCCTTCACTGTCTTTAGGAGCTGGGGCCCCTGAGGCTCTACACGGAGCCTCGGGTGTCAAGAAGGAGCTGGGGAACACTTGAAACAGGTCATGGGCCTCCACCTATCCTGGAACCTTGACCCCCCCTACAAACACTGTACAGACAGACATGGGGGGAAAAAATGTTTGCCTGGTGTGGTCCCCACTGCCATCAGGACCCTGAGGGCAAGGCTCAAGGAAGAGCACCGGAAGTGCTATCCTGGTGTGGGTCTGAGGAGCCGGAACATGCTTGGTCCTTCACATCTGCCCAGCACCACCCTGCGGTGCTCTCCACAGTGAGGCAGATGTCTCCAGAGGTAACAGAGATTTGAGGTAAAGCTGAGAGGGCAGATCCGTGGAGACCACCTGGCCCAGACTCCCTATTGGACAGGTAGAAGACCAAGTTCAAGGGAGGCGGAGTCACTAGCTCAGGGCAACATGCTCTTACGGGGTTGGAGGCCCAGACTGTGGCTCTACTCCATCAGATGCCAAAGATCCAATAGAAGGGAGGAGGCTCAGAAGGAAACCCAGGCCTGTGAAAGGCCCCGCTTTCCGGGAACCCACGCTTTGCTCTGAGAGAGGCACACAAGTGGGAGATGGGCGTCTTCTGGAGCCAGGACTGCTCTCTCCATTCTGAGTCCCCAACTTGGTCTGCTCCAGGACCAACTCCAGGCAGAAACCTTCCAGTAGATTCCCCGGGACTGCTTTGCCTGATGGCCTCTGGAGCCCTGTGCTGTAAGTCTACAGAGGTAATGCCTGCTCCACGTCTCACTTCCCAGGTCTAGGAATATGTAAGAAAGATCAGCCTTGCCCTCAGAAGTAGGAGTTACTCCTCATCTGCTACTAGGAACTTTCTAGAGGTGGTGGTATTTAAGACAGCTTAAACAGCCATTAACAACGCTGGACGCCAGTCGGTTAGTAGGAAGCAGAGTCCCAAGGGTGAAGCACACCCAAGGAGTGCGTTCTGATGTGTCTGAGTCGAGAGGTGGGGGTTATCCGGAGCGGGAGGCTGGGAGAGGCTAAAGAGTGGGAGCAGGTGTAACTGGGCTCTCTCTTGAGTAGCCAGGAGGGTCCTAAATGCACGGCCAGAAGAGGGCAAAGCACCAAAAACAGTGGGAGGACTGGGGGAAATCTTCTCCCGGCAGCTCCTGTACCAGCTTTTAGCATTTATAGCATTTCCAGCTTTGTCGTTTTATGGGTGAGCCCAGCACTTCCAAAAGTAAAATGTAAGAAAGAGCCTGGGAAATGTTCCCGAGGAATGGCAGGGCTGCCCCCTCGTTCACAGCAACCTTTCTAGGAAAAGCAGGACTCCACAGAAGGTCTAACAAGGAGAGAGAGCCTGCACCCGCACTGTACCCTCCAGACCCCGAAGGCATGGAGAAGGAGTAGACGAGGGAAGGAGGAGACCCTGGGCGGGGCAGCCAGGAGCGACCTGCTGGGGAAGTCCCAGGGGGTTTGCCAGCTCTGCTCAGGCAGGTGGGACGCAGACCCCTTTGACAGTAGAGACAGGTTTCCTGCACAGAAATGCCCTGACTTATTCCACGAGAGGCCCTTGGGGCTCCCTTAGCAATTATTGCCTCGCCATATAGCTTTGTGCCTGACCGGCCACTATAATTTATTGCAAATCAGTCTCATCGCTCCAATAAGGCAGTCGGCTTCTCTACCTCTGAATGCAACTGGGCACCCAGCTGGTCCCCATTAAAATCCTTCTGGCCTGAATCTTCCCACCTTCCTTGACCCCATCTCTATCCCAGCACTCAGGCAGCTGGCCCAGGGGAGCAGGACTAGCCCCCATAGGCACGCCTCCTCACTGTCCTAAGAGCTAGATCGGCAGGTGCAAACACAAGGCAGGTGGGGCCTTGGAGTCTACAGACCCAACTGGTCGCCTGACAAAAGATACTAGCAGCTTCTGTCAGGAAACAGGGAACCGCTATTAGCAAATTCTCTAATTAGGGTTCTCTTTATCGTCCTCCTGTGGAAGATACTCATTTGTAAGGTTTAAGTCAGACCGTGAAAATCACGGAGAACTGGAAATCTGTAAGAATATTGCCTGAGAAGGGTCTCTGGCAGGAGACCCTTAATTTCCCAGGTTTTGCTTTACCTCACCTATAAACAGCAGGGACGGCAATGCATCCGTGTAGGCAAGCGACTCAGCTAGGTGAAAAAGCACGTTCCAAGTCCATGCGCAGAACAGGGGTATGGATGTAAAGCAAAAAGCCCCAGGGTTCCCTGGCACCCACTTGTGGCGGGTTTTGGGGAATACTCAATCTTTCGGAATGGATTTTCTTGCCTGTAAAATGGCCACAGTGATAATGATATCTTCGTTGCACAGATATTATGAGATCTAAGTGAGATACACATGAACAGTATCCAACTGTTACCAGTTATTAACCTATAACTGATTATCTAATGACTGTGATAAAAACCTCCCTTCAAATAAGCCAAGGCTCTGGGTGACATGAGAAACACCAAGAAGATCACAGTTGATGGATTTACTGGTAACTCTTCCCTGCCCAGAGGGATCAGCTGTCCCAAGACTACCTCTTGGGATGGGGGCTTACCAGAGTCAGGGAGTAAGTGCTCTAGCTCAGAGAAGGGGCTGGAGGACCACGAACACAGGGTGAGGCTATTTGCCACCCGCCAGAGCCTCCCCCGTGCTGCTTCTGGGGTTTAAGAGCAGCAACCTCCTCCCAGGTAATAGAGTGACAGTAAACTGAGGCCCCTCTGTTTTAGTGCACTTCATGGAAAGGGAGCAGACCCTCCAGGAAAAAAAATACTGATAAACTCACAAAAAAGTTGTATTATTGGGACGCCTGGGTGGCTCATTTGGTTAAGCAGCTGCCTTCGGCTCAGGTCATGATCCCAGCGATCCTGGGATCAAGTCCCACATCGGGCTCCCTGCTGGGCAAGGAGCCTGCTTCTCCCTTTCCCTCTGCCTTTGCCTGCCACTCTGTCTGCCTGTGCTCGTTCGCTCTCTCTCCCTCTCTCTCTGACAAATAAATAAATAAAACCTTTAAAAAAAAAGTTGTATTATTGCTAAACGTTAAATTGCATTTCCTTGGGTAAGCACCATAAAAATTTCATTGCAGTTTTTAGAAACAAGATGCCAAGTGTATTTTAATTGCTAAAGGGGAGAGAGTCAGGGAGAAGCTGAACCAGGAAAATGCTAACTGGACTCAGAAAGAAATAATAAACTCAGAAAGAAATAAACTCAGAAAGAAATCTCCCCAAGACGGGAGGCCCAGTGCTGAGACCAGAGCTCAGGAGACACACGTCTTGGGAAGCCAGGCCCTCCTAAGACAGCAATGACTTAATGGTTCTCAGGCCTGCGGCTGCAGCCCACCCAGAGACCTGGGGCTTTCTGCTGTAGATCATGTGGTGTAGACTTAAGAAATGTAAAGAATTAAATAAGTGAATGCCAAAATTCTAGAGAGATGAGCAGGAGTCCCATTCTAGAGCTTTAACATGTATAGAAGGAAAATTAAAATTCTATATCTTAGCATGTGTGTGTATGTGTGTGTGTTGTGTGTGTGTGAGAGAGAGAGAGAGAAAGAGTATGAGAGAGGGAGTGTGTATGTATGAGAGAGAGACAGAGAGACAGAAAAGGAGACTGAAAATGAGAGGCAGGCCTAGACAAAACATCATTTCACTTTAATAACAACACTCCTTGGACCAGTTCACAGAACTGTCATTTATAAACCAACATCCTATCCCAGTGCTAACCAGAGCACTCTTATAGGGCTCCCCCGCCCCCCGCCCCACAGGGCCAGTCAGAGCCAGGAGGGAACAGGCAGTAGGTGAGAAAGACTGCAGAGCGGGGAGGGTCCTTGACTCCATGGGCTTGGCCCAGCCTTGAGCCAGGGGCTCCTCTAGGGTGACACCTGCCCCAAAAGAGAGCACACGGAGAGAGTGGTCACAGGGCTCTTTCTTACATTTGGCATCCTCCCAAAAGATGTGCACGAGGGCGGGGGTGGGGGGGCGGGCAGAAGGGCAGGCACCGAGCTGCTGCCAGCAGCCTCTTGCTTTCTCATTCCTTCCCGACACCCTCCCAGCCCAGCCCCACCCGCTCTTCTGTTACACGAGCGAGGCTGGCCCACAGGTGGTGCCTGTCTTGTGTGGTAGGAGGTCCGTGCCTTCTGCATCTGAGGCTGCCGCTTCTCCTCCATCTAGTGGACCTGCCAGAGACCCAGGAAGCATGAGGCTGCGTGCAGGACGGGGGGAGGGAGACCTGCTGACAGAGGAAGGAGCCAGACCCACAGCGTGGCCCCACCACCTACCCCCCCAGGAACATTCACTGTAGTAAATCACTTGACCTTTCAGAGCCTTGATTTCTACTTCTATCAAATGCAGCTAAAAATACCTGCTTCTCGAGGTTTTCTGAAAGGCCTGAATGAGGAGGTGGGTGTCTGTGTCCCCTGTCAACTCTAAAATTTATTACCTACCACCCGTGCCTGTGCCCAACCCTGCAGAAAGAGGCTTTTCTTCTTCACGCCCTGCACTTGTAAAGTTCTTCACACAAGTAACCCGTTTCGTACACATCCTCCTACTTGGCCCTCCCACTGAATGGATGGTCAAGAGCCTTGCCGGGTGTTGCACAAGAATTAATCCCTTGCTGAACCGAACCTGCTAAATTCCATGCTCTCTCCATAGCGCAGGGAATGCAGGCGCCCCTAACCACTGTAGAAACCAGGAGTAAACCCGCATATGAACAACACACAGACCACTGGCTGGAGGCCTAGAGCCAGCACCATGCAGCCACTGCTCGGAGTCTGGCCTCATTCATTCATCACAGGGGCAGTCAAGGTAGCCGGGGTGCTATTACCAGGAAACTGAGGCTTGCCAAGGTTAGCGATTTGCCAAAGCTCACACAGTAAATGGCAGATCTGAGCTACAAAGCCAGGTCTACTCTAACCCAGTGAACACTTAAATCCATAAAAATGTAACGGATTCAGTGTTACAAGCATCACTTCCTCCTCCCACTCTTGGGACCATTCCCCAGCCCCAAGCAGGGTCCAGGCCCAAGAGGTGAGGGTCCCAGTTTCCAAGGGTTGGGTCCTTTACAAACCTACCCATCCTTGCCCCCACACTTACCCTCACAATGTCATGGATCCAGTCCAGGAACTCAGCAACCTTGGCATAGACGCCCGGGTGATTGGGCTCTGCACAGCCACGGCCCCAGCTGACCACCCCCACCAAGTGCCAGGTGCCTCTGTCCAGGCACACTAGGGGCCCCCCGCTATCACCCTGAGGGCATGGAGACATAAAGAAAGAGGCAGTTAGTCCTTCCTCTTGGACGGGACAGAGCCTCTGTTCCCGGTCCCTGCTACTTCCAGCATGAGATCTCCGCTTGCCTCACCCCGCCAATAAATCCTTAGCACACGACTCGACATGCCTAGACACTCCTCATTCTAGAGAGGCTGCTCGGAGCAGAGGTCAAGACAGGTCCCCCATTCCCACCCCCCCCAATCACGGTCCCCCTCCATGCTGTACCTGGCACGCATCGGCCCTCCCGTCCACGTAGCCAGCACACAGCATGCGGGGGGTGAGCACCCCACTATACATGCAGGAGCTGTTGCAGAGCTCCGTGCTGAGCAGGGGCACCACTGTGTCCTGGAGCGTATCTGAGTTGTGGGCTGCAGGAGGTACACATGGAGATGGAGGGACACAGAGCCAGGCCGTGGGGCACAAAGCAAGGCCAGGAAGAAACAGCAGCAAGAGAGAAGGTGGTTAGGGGCCCTGGAGGCATGAGACCCATAGAGGGGAGCCCAAGGTGGGAGCTGCGGACCCCGGGAAGGAAACATGGGTCCATCAGAGGTAAGAGTGAAGAGGAGTAGAACTCACACACACACACACCCAAACACTGAAGCCACAGCACTCCTACGATGGGGGGCAGGAGTGTCAAACACCTGGCTTCAGGGGATACTCAGGAAGTGTTCTCCCAGAAAGACCCAGGCCGGGGAGACCAGGGCTCCTCGGTATCGCCAACAGTGATGCCAGAGAAAAAGGGTTTGGCACCACCATTTGGTTGGGGGGGGGGGTGGAGGTGGGAGAGAGAGGGACCTCACCTTGGCCAGAAGGTCTCCCCACCCCTATTTTACCCAGGGCCCTGGGAGCTGACTCACTGTGGCTGGGGTTGGTGTGGCCCCAGCCAGACACCCAGCACTGTGATCCCTTTGGAAAATCTTGCTTTTCGGCTGGCAGGCACACAGCACCCACGGTGTCTGTGGAGAAGCAGGTGGTCCTGGGTCCCATTTGGGCTCAGTTTCCTTTCCCCACCTCCTCACCCTCAGGCTGGGGGAAGAACCAGGGCTGGCAGGTCCTCCTCACTCCCTCTCAAACAGTCCTGGTACCCCGCCTCCACCAGCCAGGTCTCCTGTAAGGTTGTGCAGGTCGTGCACTGCACCACATTGGCATGGAGGTCACCACTGACACAGAGGACGATGTATAAACTGCCGTGTGTCTGGTGCCTTCTAGGCTGGGCAATGGACACCCCGCACAGACCTAACCTGGGGACTGAGGGAAAATGGGAATTCCTTCTGGGCGTTTGTGCCCAACTTCTAATGAGGATTCATTTTGCATTTTCCTTAGGGTGTTTAATCCCTCTTGGGGCACTGTTTCCAAAAGTGTGTGGCAAGTCCTACAGGATTGGGCCCAAACTTGTTCTAAAGTAGCACACAGACATGCTGATTATAAAATAAACACTGAGTCCCATGGGGAGAAAGGATTCCCTTCTCAGGGCTCTTTCTACCTCTGCAAGAGCAGCCAGGAGAAAGATTCCCTCCAGTGCCATTCCGGGGCTCCCCAGTCCTGCCAACCTCTACCTAAACACCGAGAGTACAGGCCCGGGAGGGGCGGGTCTGCAGAGGGCAGCAAGCTGGAGCTTCAGCACTGTCTTGTTTTCTCTCAGTGTTTCTACAGTTGTTACCTATTCGCCACAAATAATATGGGTTCTCTGGTTTAGTTGTAACTTAAAGCTCCCCTTTCAAATGTACCCAAGTCAATCTAGAAATATTAACTGCGGAGCCACAGTTCAGGGAGTACACATGCGTGGTAACATTTGTGAAGGGCGTGCAGCAACAGCCGTGATTTGGGAAACAGCCGTGATTTGGGAAACCCAAGGCTACAGGTGGTGATGGGAGGGAGGAGCATGGAGCGTGTGTGTGCATGTGAGCCTGTCCATGAGTGTGTATGCACGGGAGCGTGTGTGCACGTGTGCACCTGTGCATGAGTGTGTATTCACGGGAGTGTATGTGCACGTGTGCACCTGTGCATGAGTGTGCACGCACGGGAGCGTGTGCGTGTGTTTACTTGCGTGAAGATGGTGTGAGCGAGTGTGTGCGTGTGTGAGCGCGAACGTGTGTGTGTTTGTCGGGGAGGAGGCAGGCACCCGTGCGTGCTATGGGCAGGGGTGGGGGTTTGAGAGCCGCTGCTGGAGAGAAGCTGGACCCCGCAGTCAGGACACCAGGCTCGGGAACAGTTTGCTGCGAGATCTTGTAGAGTCACTTTCCTCACTAAACCCTATGGTCCTTCCCTGTTTATACCTGCCTCATCTGCCTGTCAGGGTTAGACATTAGGGAAAATAAAGCTTAGTAACTGGGACATGTCCCACAGTGGCTGGGTGGGACCTGAGGCCAGCCTGGGGTCAGGGGTGGAGCAGCCCATGGGGAGATGGAGCACCGAGGAAGCTCTGCTGGATAATTTGGGGCAAGTCCATCTCACAGCCCAGCTATGCATGGGGCCAGAACCTTCATCCCCAAGAGAGCCCACACACGTTGGTGCACGCTTAGGCCTAGGCAATGACCAAGTTCACTGTGGTCATCCAATGAACTGAACATATTAATGTCTACGGCACTAGGAGGGAACCTCAGAAATGAGCTCACCCCTCAGGCCCCAGCCACCACCACCACCC
Source organism: Taxidea taxus jeffersonii (assembly GCA_003697995.1). NCBI lineage: Eukaryota > Metazoa > Chordata > Mammalia > Carnivora > Mustelidae > Taxidea > Taxidea taxus. The sequence goes on along the minus strand of RCUC01151967.1, from coordinate 4,647 downwards.
CTCCCCAGGGCCTGCCTCGTTCCCCACAGCCTGCACTCACTGGACCAGTCAGCACCTCACCTGAGAAGTTGAGTGGCGTCCAGAGCTGCAAGAGGGCAATGTCATAGTCGTGAGTCTGGCTGCTGTAGAGAGGGTGGGGGACGATCCTCTCCACCACAGCCCCCTGGTGAGGCCTGACGGCACTGTGGCTGACCAGCCCCACGTGGACCCGCCAGCTGGACAAGCGGGGTACCCTAGAACTGCACACAGGAGCCATGCTGAGCCCAGGGAAGGACAGGGCGCACAAGCCTGACCTAAGTGAGGTGGCAGATGGGGGAAGCTGGCCAGAGAAGCCATTAGTGGCTGCCCCCATCACCAGGCTGGGAGCTCCAAGAACTCAGGCCCCGCACCTCCTAGTATCCTTGCAGCAGCTAGCAAGATATTGGGCATGCAGTAGGTGCTCCATAAATGCTCTAGACCGGCCAGAGAAGTAAGACAGTGTGGGAGATCTGCAACTCCCACCCTCTCTGTCCTGAATAATGCTCCTCCATGTTTTATAACAGACATCAAAGGGACTTGTGTGATATGCTAACTGTGAGTCAGAAAAACTATGAGTCCTGTCTCTCCACCTACTGTGATTGTGGGGAAGCCGCCTCACCGTTCCCAGCCTCGGTCTCCCCCTCGTAAAATGAGGAGTATGCTATCTGCCTTGCCTGCCGGCGGAAGGAGAGGTCCAAAGAGCTCATTCACTCGTCATTCATTCCTACACCGCTCCGAACAGTAGTTATGGAGCACCTATTATCTGCCAGGATTGTTCTCAGCCAGGGGGACATGGCGGCGGGAAAATCAACAAAGAGACTCAGTGGTAAACAAGACTGAGAGTGTCAGTCCCCACGGAGCTTCCAGTCTAAAGGGGAAGCAAGACATTAAGCCAATAATTACACGGAAGGTGATTTAATTACAGTTGTGATCAACATTAAGAAGCACAGAGCGCTGTGAATGGAAAAGCCTTTGAAAAACTTCAAAACTGAGCAAATATAAAGAAGCAATCTTTGTGTTATCGCTGCTATTCGTGCAGAGCTGTTCTCGGCAGGGACCGGGGAGAACTGTGCAATGCACGCCCCTCAGAATGGTCGCGGGGAGGCAGACAGTCTGACGGACGTGGACATGTTATACGGGACATACCATGGGCCAAACAGAAAAGGCCGCTGAGGCGCCCTCCTGGCCCGCGGCCCAGAGACTTGCCTGTGCACGCAGTGAGCGGCTGTCACCACCCAGTGGGGCGCCACCACGGAGGCTCCGCACGTGTGCCGGGAGCCCAGGGCCACACTGGCCTGCCAGGGCCAGCGCCCAGGAGCCACGGCCTGCCCGCCAACTATCCGGGAGGCCAGGGGCCTCGCCCCACACACTGCAAACAGAGAAGCACAGGGAGATGGTGAGCCAGAAGACAGGTGGGTGTCATCATGGTCCTAACCCTCGGGGAGTGTGGCCCAGTGCGGACAGCTCTCATTTATTCCCCCTGGCCCTGAGTTTGGGGGACAGGATGGTCCAAGTGTCAATTACACATCTGTCTGCCCCATCAGGCTACGAGCTCACTGAGAGCTGCCACCATGCCTGCATTGTCCATTGAGGAGCCCTGACACCTCATAAAAAGCCTGTTCCATGGGAAGGGTCGAAATGCTGGTGTACAGATGGATGCATGGAAGAGGAGGGAGGAAGAGAAGTAGAGATGATTGGGGGCGTGGGGTCAGACGGAAGGAGCGCCACAAACTGTCTCCCACGTGGCCCCTAGTTTGCCCCCTTCCTTAGTCTCCGGAAGGTGCTAACTGGTTAGCAGCCAACAGTAATCCCTTTGGGGCTCTCCAGATGAAGAGGGGCAGGAGCTTCAGAAGTCAAGGCAAGTAGTCCCAAGAAGTGAAGCAGATCATCCGCCCACATCAGTGGCTGATGGGGGACAGGACAGGGGCCTGGTCAGGGCTCTGTTGGAGCAAAACTGTGTCTGCAAGAAGGGGACCAGCAGGCAGAGGGGCAGATGGGCAAGGAACCCCACCCCAGACCCACACTAAGGACGGAGGGAGGCAGACTCCCTCCTCCCACTGCCACCTTCCTGGACACGCCTGGATATGACTCACCAGAGCATCTGAGGGAAACGACTTGGCCGGAAGCACAGCTGTTCCTACAAAGCAGAGGTGGCAGCAAGAGGCTGGGCAGGGGCCCACCCAAGGGCACGGAGGGAGGCCAGGGGAAGTCGTCAGGTGCAGACGAGGAGGCCTCTGGTGCAGCCCCATCTGCGTCCTGCCTGCCTCCAACCCCTGGGCCCCTCCTCATTAGCAGTTCTCTAGGACAGCGAGCTACTCCACCCCAGGGCACCGGCAGGAGGTCATGGCCCTTGAGGGCTGTCTTGGGCAAGGCCCAAAGTTGCAAATCTAGTATCTGTAGATGGGAAGTCCAGCTGTGCCCACTAAGGACCCCAAATACACGTGTGTTCAGTGGATGGATAAGGGAGCGAAGGAAGAATGCACGCTTCACCCCATGGACCTCCTGGGCTTACTCTATTCTCTCTCCAGCCCCTTCCTTGCTCTCCTCTCTCCCTCCTTCTTCCAAGCAAAACCTCAATTTCTGCTGGACCAAAGCCCTACTCTCTCTCCTCTCTCCTACTCATCTCTGGCCCCGGCAGCCCAATGCCTCGATCCTTCTCATGTCCCAAACCCACAGGGCTCTGGCTCCCTGACAGAGTCAGTCCCACTCACGTGAACTGAGTTTGTGATTTCTGACTGGGAAATGCTCTTCTGTGTCCCATCTCCCAGGCCAATGTCCTCACCCCAGGGTCCCACAACAGGAAGATTTTTGCTGAGTGGTTCACCGGAAGTAAGGAACCCACTCAGCCTCCTGAGAAGTCTACCTGGATTGCCACACTTCCTCCAGGAAGCCTTCCAGTCTGGGAGGGAGCTGAGCAAACCCCTGGGAGCTGTTGAGCTTGATGTCAGACAGGTTCACTCCCTTGAGATGAGTGAGTCTTGGTGGAAGAGGGGAACAGAACGGAGGAAACTGCTTGACGCTGCAGCACGGAGATGGCAATAATCACGACCAAGATGTGCCTGAGATACCGTCCCCCCAGCGGTACACGGAGCAAGACTGACAGTGACCTCCTCTGGGATTCATATTTGTTAAAAAGCAGGGACACTCCAAGGAGAGAAACAAGCTGAGGTCCCATCATGCCCAGAGGGCAGGAGACGGCCAAAATGACCTCTTGCCAGTTCCTGAACACTTTGATGGGACAGGCAGAGGTCTCCGCCTCCCTTTTCCCCTCCATCCTCACCGGGCCCCAAGCCTGGCCCCTGTTACCTGAGATGCCCCAGGCTCTGGCAGATCCGCACCCCCAGGGCAGGGCTCCAGCCCTCGTGGCAGACCAGGAGCCAGTCTGGCCGCGCTCTCACCTGTGCTTCCAGCAGGTAGTCCTCGGTGTTTATTCTGAAAGATACTGAAGGCACAGCATGGAAGTCACATTCTCCTGTGAGGCTGGGCAGGGGGAGCTGGACCTGGCCATGGGGGGACCTGAAGAGGCCTCAAGATAGCATCTGGGTCACCCAGTGTCGGGCTCCCTCTCCCCCGGGGCATCTGGCTAGTTCTGAGAACAAAATAACTCCCATTTATAGTGCTGTGTTCCAGTTTGGTGTTTAACCAAGTGCTTTTAAATGTGCTGTCACCTGTTGTCATGGCACCCCCAGGGGGTGAGTATGACCACCCTTCCATGCTGCAGAGGGACCATTAAGGCAGGGAGGGTAAGTGACCTGCCCCAGATCACAGAGTCTGTGTGTGATGGATCCAGGACTTACGTCCAGTCTTCCAGTTCCAAATCTTGTAATCCTAGTGATGGTTACCGCTGAGTGTCTGCCTCCTTCAGGCTCTGTGCTAGGCTCTTTTACCCATTAGTTCGTATTATTCTTACAACTTCATGTGGCAAATAGTGGTATCCATTTTGTAGAGAAGGAAATGGAAGTTCCAAGAAGCAGTGTGCCCAAGGTCACGTAACTAGCAAAAGGCAGGCCCCATGCTAACTGTAACTTCTGTAACTGATTCCAGCCCCAACCCGGGCAGCTAATCTTTTGATCCTCAACTCATGTTTGGCGGAGAGAGGACAATGTGAAGCAAAGATCCCCGCCAGCTACACATGGGCTCCCCACACGCACCTGTTCCCCCTTCCCCATCCTGCTGGCTCACTCTGCCCCAGATGGCAAGTTGACATCCCTCCTGCCAGCCTGGGCTCCTGGCTGTTCCCAGGTAGAGATCAAGACCATTCCCAGGGAGTGCTGAAAGCTCCAAATCTGAGATGGATTTTCAAGGCTAGACCACATCGCTCCCTCCCCACCAGGGGAGGAGCCCCTGCTGCCGGCAATGATGTCAGGGCACTTCATTCTGGTCCCCTTGCCCCGGCCAGAAGTGGGGATCCCAGAACCATGAAGGGGCTCAGGGCAGGTGGGGGTGGTCTGTAGTCTTGGGGGTGTGGCCCACCTGTTCTGGGCAGCGTGGGGAGCAGGGCTTCCTCACCGCTGGTCTCAGAGCAGCTCGAAGGGATCTCCTCATCCTGCAAGGTCCCGGGAGTGGGCTGAGAGGTCGCCGGCCACAGATACAGCACTTCGGAGGACAAGGACCGGAGAGGGTCACAAA
>RCUC01151966.1:0-12983 GCA_003697995.1 Taxidea taxus jeffersonii | reverse complement strand
AGTTAGGAAGGAAAAGCTAGGCATGAATACAGATCAGAAAAGTACAAGTCTGAGGTCTAGTGAACTCAGATAGACGTGAGAGGATAAGGAGACAAATATGAGTTAGAAAAAATCACAATCCTCTGGGAACATTCTGTGAACCGGTAATTTAAGACCTGCTCGGGCCAGTGGCATCTCCACAAATTTGCTTATGGGACCACAGAGCCATCAGTGGTATTTAGGATAGGTATTTTCAAAACCAATCATATTTTAGAAAGATTTAAGTGAAAGCACGTCATAGAAAAAAGAAATTAGAATCACATGTTCTTTCTTGAAAATTTTAATTTTACATTGAAATGCTCTGAAGAAAAGAAGACTTTCTGCTTAGAATCAGGTTTTAGGTATTTAAATGTCATTTTTTTTCTATAACAATTCTTTCTCTGAAATTCCAGACAGAAAATGTCATTCTTTCTATGTCAATTCCCAATTTGCTATTTTTGAAAGAAGTAACAGAATGTTTTTACTGTTATGATTATTTTATAGCTTGCATTTTTTAAAATTATATTTTTCCTATCATTAAGCAATTCTGGAGAATGAGAACAAAACAAAATTGAATACTGAATAATTTAGTTGAGTTGTTTTTCTTCTTCCAAACATGTTTAAACTCATGTTGGAAAAAAAAATTGGATGACTTACTTTTTAAGGATGTAAATGTATATCCTGTCTTTTCCTGAATACACAAGAAAACTGGGTTAAGCCATATTTTCTTTAAAATTATTCTTGGCAACTCTTTGGGAAAATCTGCTAGCTTGTCAAGATAAATTTTACAAGCAGTATCCCAGGTTATGGAAACCATTGCAAAATATCTGAGAGATAAAGGACCTTTGCAGAACTAGGGTTACAAATGTGTTTATGTATTTTATATATATTTTGGTACTGGGAGTACTCAAAATATTTGGATGTTGGGTAAGCTAGAGACAGCTTTCATTATTTTGTTTTATTTTTTATGTAAGAGATACTGTAGTGAAAGAGGATTTACAGTTTTAAGGGGGCACCTGGTGAAAACGAATGCTCACTTACTGAGAAACGAATTCTCTTCTCTTTCCAGAATATTTTCTGTGGACAACTGTCTAGTGTGTTCTTTGTGTTCCCAAAAGTTTTTTGGGTGTTATCAATGAGGAAAGACCTCACATTAACCAAATGAGTCGGGCACTATGATTTTGAATTTATCTATCACATTGGCCATACAACCTTCCGTCTTTTGCTCTATCTGAATATGCGTGTGAATAGACATGTCTTTTTTTTTTTTTTCTCTCAAGTTTCTATGGGTTTTCAAGTGCTCACCTCTGGTAACTCCATCTGACACAGAGACACCTGCCTTCCCTCTACGCTTGACATTGGTTGAGGTTTCCAGACGTCTGGAAAGAAAAGCCCATAAGGGAAATATGGCTCACCCACCGTGTTGTTCTTTTTCATTGGATTACAACTAATAGAGGCTTGGGGTATCCTAAATTGAAAACATAAACGTTGGGGCTAGACAAAGCTGAATCCAAACCCCATAGCCCACTCGTTGGCTGTGTGACTATTGACAAGTTATCACCCACTCTGAGCTTTTTGCTTTTCTGTCTCATAAATCTGTGAGAACCTGAATGAGATCATGTATGAGAGTGCTGAGCATGGTGTCAATACACTGGGGTGTCCCATAAAGGATATTGGGTTGTGTTGGTGCCGTTACTGTTAATATTATTGATAAATTGCACGGTCCCTTGTAAGAGAGGCAAGGGACTGGAGAAGCAAGCAAGAGGTCAAGTGGTTTGGGGGAGGAAGGTTATGGGCATAAGAGATTAAGAAGCACAGCAAGAACTGGTTGAGCTGGTCAGGACTCTACCTGGACTGCAGCCCAAAGGAATGAAATGGACCTTCCGAGAACAAATTCAGTTCTTATTCTAATGGCCTGATGAGATAACCGAGTTGGCGGTGGCAGGGGTGGGGGGGGGGCGTGATAAAATGATGCCATGTTTTATCATGCTCTGCAAAGCCAAGGGGAGCCACGTTGTGATGTTGAAAGAGGTACTGTTGGGAGGACCCAAACATCTCAGGCCTCCCCTGCCCCAAGTTAGCTCTGTTCTCAGCACACCCTGCTTCGCTGGCTTCCCTGGGGCCTCTGGAAGCTGGGTCAGGCCCAGATGACTGGCCCCCCCAAAGTCTTTCTCCCCTTTGCTTGATCTTCCCCCTCCCGTGCTTGGTTTGGAGGGTGTCCTCAGCCTCCTTTCTCAGTCCTGCCCTCCACTGACCATGCCATTCTGTTTGTCCTATTTGAGTCTGCTCCAAGAGCCACTGGGCTTGGGTAAAATCCTGGAAGATTCTCTGGCTGGTCTCATGAGGGCTACTGCTCTGACCTGACCCACTCTCCTTTTTTCAGGGTATGTAACTTTCTTCCCTTCCTATCTTTTAAATCTCCAGATGATTCATAGAACTTTGGCTATTTTTCACCCTTCTAACCTGAATTGACATTGCTAGTGCCCCTGCTTCATGAGTCAGTGAGACTTGATACTTATTTGATGGAGGTTATTTTTGAAATTTTAAAATATTTTGAAATAAGAATGATTATGTTTTAATTGAAGGACATTTTGCATTTTTTTAATTAATTAGAACTAATTTTGAATAGGGTTGAGGTTAAGGATCTGAAAAGATCTTTGGCCATAATCAAAGAAGTAGAGTGATCTAATATTCTTTTTATTTATTTATTTATTTTGGTAATCTTTTTTTCCCTTTCTTAAAAATTATAAAATACACATGACATACTATTTGTCATTTTAGCCATTTGTAAATGTGTACTCAGTGGCATAAAATACATTCACAATGCTATCACCACTAATTATGCCCCTATTTTTTCATCATATCCAACACAAATTCTGCTCTCCCTTCTCGCACATCCTTTCTCCAGTCCTTGCCAACCTCTATTTATTCATTGTTTTCAATCATTAAGAACCCAACTGAGCTAGCTAACCCTATGCATTCATTCTTTTTTTAAAAAGATTTTATTTATTTACTTATTTGAGAGAGATAGAGAGTGAGCTGGGGGAAGAGCAGAGGGAGAGGGACAAGCAGACTCTGTGTTGAGCACAGAGCCTGATGTGGGGCTCAATCTCATGATCTTGAGATTGTGATCTGAACAGAAATCAAGAGTCACACACTTAATCTACTGAGCCACCAGCGTTCTTCTTTTTTTTTTTTAATCCTTTATTTAAATTCAATTTAGTTAATATATATTGTGTTACCAGTTACTGGGGTAGAGCTCAGTGATTCATCAGTTACATACAATGCTCAGTGCTTGTTCCATCAAGAGCCCTCCTTAATGCCCTGCATTCATTTTTATTGCCATGTAACAGATGATCACAAACAGAGAGATTTAAACACCACAAATTTATTATCTCACAGTTTTTGCAGATAAGAAATCTAGACGTGGTGTGCTGGCCTCTCTGTTGGGCATGTATGTCACAGGCTGCAGTGAAGATGCTGGATGTTCTCATGTGTGGCTCAGGGACCTCCTCTGAGCTCTCTGATAGTGGAACTCATTTCCTTGTCGTGCATGAGTGAGGCCCTCATTTCCTTAACACATGTTGGTCTCCTTGGCTTCGAGGAGGTGCTGGCTGTTCCCTGCCATAAGGGCCTTGCAGTGATTTGCAGCATGGAAGCTGCTGCTTCCTCCAGGCCAACAGGAATCTATCCCTGACTTCTTTCTTGGGGATCAGCCAGAGAAACTTTCTCTTTTAAAGACCTCACCTGATGAGGTCAGGCTCACCTTAGATACCCCCCCTACCTTTTGCCATATAAGAGGACACAGTCCCAGGACTGATATCTCATTATATTCACAGGTTAAACAGGGCATGTACACATCAAAGGAGGATATCTTGGGGACCAAGATAGAATTCTGCCACCACATCTGAGCAGAGCCAGGAGTCCAAATGCTCTGTAATAGTTCTTTCTGTGCTTAATTTCCACCAAACTATTTCTAATGTTCTGCTTTTTAAGGCTGTGCAGGTTGGATACTGGGGCCTGAAATGGAAGTACTCAGCTCTAATTCATGTGAACTTGATCAAGATCAGATCCTGCCTTCTTGGAGCTGCCATTGTTATAAGGGATACAGAAAATAAGCATCATACTTATATAAAATCTAGAATATGCCAGAATATGGTGAATGTCACGGATAAGGACTGTTCCGGGTAAGGCTGTATAGGAATGTTGGGTGACAAGGTGGAAGGAGGCGTGTAATTTTCAAGGGTGGTCTTTAGAAATACAAAATGTCCTAGGAATACCAGCCATGTGATATTCTGAAGTTATCTCATGAAAATAATCATTAACAGAGAGAGGCCTTTATCAAGCATGCAGCTACATGGAATGATGGGCAGTGCGCTGTTGAAAGGGATTACGGGTCTGTGGCGCCGCCCACAAGGAGCCACGGATTTCAGTCTCTTGCACCACCACAGGCAACAGCAGAATAATAATGAAATGTTCCGATCCTGGACATGGTGACAGCCAGCTCTCTGCAAACTTTCAAAAGGATGTGGAGTATTTTTGAGCAACCTCCCACTCTCACTGGAACCTCATCAGCTTTAGCAGTGTCCCTGGGATGGGCACAGGGAACAGGAGAGCCAGAGTGAGTTCAAGCGGGCCCCCTCCAAAGTTTCAGGTACTAGTTCACGAAACTGCAGTTCTAGCAAGTAGGTTGACTTATTAAGGTCACCTAGCCCCAGTCCTCTGGACTCCTCATGCAGTGCTCTTCCCATTATACCTTCAGCCAGGTCCTCAAGGCCTCCTTCTCCTCCCACACACTCCCACCAGTCCCCTGTTGGTGCTTTTTCTAACCTGGAAGTGCCCAAGGGAAGGGACCATACCTTAGTTGATGCTGGATTCATTTTCTAGGGTGGCCATAGTGAAATACCACAAACTGAGTAGCTTTAAGCCTCAGAAATGTATTCCCTGGAAGTGAAAACCCAAGATCAAGGTGTGGAAGGGCTGATTCATTCTAGGCTGCAAGGGAGAATCTGTTCCATGATTCATGCAGAGTTTATGGTAGTTTGCTGGCAATTTTTGGCATTCTTTGCCCTATCTCTGCCTTCATCTTTGCTTAATATTCTTCCTATATGCACATCTGTGTCCAAGTTTCCCCTTTCTATAAGGACACAAGTCATATTGGATTGGGGTCCACCCTAAGACCTTGCCTTAACTAATTACACCTGCAATGGCTAGATTTCCAAATAAAATCACATTATGACATCCTGAGGGTATTAATAAATGAATTTTGGCAGGACACAACTGAACCCAGCGTGGCTTTTAGAACCCTAGCACAGAGCCTAGAAGTGGCACTTAATACAAATATGACAGATAAGCCCAAAGTGTACATTGTCTCCCCCAGATTCTACCAGATTGCCATGATCTGCCCCCTGATGATCAACCTTTTTTATCTCTTAGCACCTCTCAGGTCACTGTCTCCCTATCAGCAATGGGATCTAGTCTAGGGATATGTACTAATGAGAGAGGACTAGATCCCCAGAGATAGTTCCCAAAGGAAGCCTTGATTGGTAGACATTTGACCATAGGAGGGAAGGCCTGCGCTCATGTGGCTATATTAAATGTGGTCTCTGAGATGACATAAAGTAAGGCCAGGACTTACTTATGATTCCATCTTCTCTACAAATTCCAAACTATGGCAGTCTACCAGTGGAGCATTTGGCCAGATTTCTCCATACACATTGTTTAAGTGAAATTTCACCATCAATACTTCATAGCTGCAAAAGTGCAGGGAGATCCTAGTATGTCCATTTCAAGGCCCAGCCTAATTTTTGTACCCTCATGAAGTCTTGAAGAATTTTTTTAACCAAGAGGAAAGTCTTCCTTCTCTGAATCCCTGTAGTGCCTACTGTCTCCAGCACGCACAAGTGATTTTTCCTGGAATTGATTATATTATAACTGTTGGCCAAGAGATTGAATACAGAAGCAGACGATTGGGGTAGCCCAGAGATGGCCTCATGTCACTAGCAGAGTAAGTTTGCAAGTCCAGGTATGCTGGGAAATTCCTCCTCTGTTTCAAATAATTCATTCTACCTTGGTGCCAGAAATTCCCTTTAGTGAAGGAAGAGGATGCACATCACAATGATCAAAATAAGATATTTACTTCAGTTTATACTAAGATGTGAGTGACTGATATAACATCCTCACCCAAGGTTTATAGTTTTGTTTTGGTTTCAGGCTATGTTTTGTTAAAAGAAAAGAGAGCAAGGCAATACAGAAGTTGCTTGTAGGGAGGAGAGAAGAATTAGTAGGGAAAATGAACCAAAGCACAGAAGAAGGAGGGAGGAGCCACTGAAGATTAATTTGACTTACTCTATAATTTTGCCTGTAGTTATGTCTGGAGGAGAGAAGATACGAAACCTTCTTGTTCCCTTGGTTCCCAAGAGAATCATTCTATTCCCTCACCTATCAGGCTGCTATGTTTCTTTCTCCTCAGTATGAAGATTTTCTTTACAAAGGAATGTGAATGCCTAAATATTAAGGAATATGCTGGAAGCTAAAGGTTTTATCCTTCAACTTGATCTTATACTCCATTTGAGAAAATATTACACCTACCCACCTTGTAAGAGGAAGTCTTAATCTAAGCATTAATAAGTTTGTGAAATAACCGTAAGAAATGTAAAACTGTTTATCAGCACCTCTCTGGGAAGCTATGAGTTTAGTAAGTTTTATGGTACTTAGGAATCACGTAAAGATCCTCAGGAAAGCTCTCTGATAGATGGAGGTCCCCTGTCTTCTGTAATTTAAAACATGTCCCATCAGGCCAGTAAATGTGATAGTGTGAGCTGAAACTCCAATGAACGCCATCGAGAGGGAAATTCATTATATCCAACCAACTGATAGTTCAGTTAGGCTCTGATGAGAGATGTGCTTCAAATTATGTCCAAGTATTCATTCTAAAGCATGCCAGAAAGTTTGAGTGGAAAGCTCAGCCACAGACAAGCCAAACACCTGTCTTACATCTATAAGGCAGAACTTAAGCCCAGTTATTGGAACATGCACACATTCATAGTATTAAAAAAAAAGAAAGAAAGAAAGAAAGAAAGAAAGAAAGAAAGAAAGAAAGAAAGAAAGAAAGAAAGAAAGGTCAGCCAGGAAGAAATGCCAGACACTCTGCTGGTTTGGCTCTACCCTGACGTATGTTCATTCATGGGCACAGAGCCGAGACGGGGCTGTTCTCAGCCCAGGCCAGACTTAATGCTTCGTTACCTTGCCCACCTCAACACAGGATGTAATGTTGAGCATTGAGCAGTAATAGCTGGCAATAGAAATCGACATAAATTACTGCATGTTTAAATACTTGGATGTTTTTCCAGCATATGTTCACAGTCTGTATTCTGAGAATAATTTGGTAGGATACTTAACAAACCGTAGATCTTTGATCTTAAGTGAATTGAATCTAGTAAATATTTTCTTATTGTGATGGTCAGTTTCTATACAACATGCAAAGTACAAGGGAAACAAAGCTGCAATTTTTCTTATTGAGCTCGTGTCTTTTCCAGTAACTGGGAGTTTGGGAATGAAAAGAAGAGCAAAAGACCACTTTTCTTTGCATTTGTTAAGTATATATGTTATGTGTAGTGTTCCCTGTAGTAGATGATACAATTGTCTTACATTTGCTAGTATACTTTGAATCTTATAACTATTATAAAATCATGTCCATTGGAAAATTCTATTAAGATTCCTTCTTTTTGAGGGGGGTGAAGGGGAGAGGGGTTGGGAGAGGGTGGTGGGGTTACATTATATGTTTAAATTAAAAAAAAGCTTAAATTAAAAAAAATTAAAAAAAAGATTCCTTCTTTTTAAAAATTTAAAATTATTTTCTTTTTAGAGAGAAAGCACGTGGGGGGAGGAGCAAAGGGAGAAGGAAAGAGAGAATCCCCAGCAGGCTTCATCCCAGCACAGAGTCCAACTTGGGGTTGGATTTCATGACCCTGAGATCATGAAAGCCGAAATCAAGAGTTGGATGTTGAACTTACCAGCCAGGAACCCCAAGATTTTTTTCTTTTTTAAAACCACTTTTTGGGCTGTGATTGACACATTTAATGTCTACAATTTGATGAGTTTGGTGATAATTACATAACCGTGAGATCATCACACTCTCTGCCATAAACATATCACTTCCAAAGGTTCGTATTATCCTCATTATTATTATTATTACTATTTTTCTAATAAGAACACTTACCATATGCTATGTGGGTACCACATACCCACTTAGCAAATCTTTAGGTATACAACAGTATTACATATAGGCTCAGTGCTGTGGATAGATCTTGAGGACTTATTCCGCTTGCACACCTGAAAGTTGGCACCTTTTGACTAATATAATTGGATAGCTTAAAATTTCAAAAGTGAACCTATCCAAAATACAAGGTTACTCTTGCTAGAAAGGAAGGAGGGAAGAAATCTGAATATGGTATAGAAGGAAAAAAAGGTTTTGAGCACATAATTTAAAGTTCCAAAGGTAATAAGCATTGACTGACCAATTAAAGCAAAACTCGGCTGCATCTGGCATGACATTTTGCCTTTTTCTGTCCATTCACAATATCTTTTTAGAAAGTGTTAACAAATTTTGACAAAAATCACACACTATTGAGTAAGTGAATCTATATTTTAACTTTGATCTACCTTCTTTTCGCCAAATAAAATGTGCCAAAGGAGGGGCGCCTGGGTGGCTCAGTGGGTTAAAGCCTCTGCCTTCGGCTCAGGGCATGATCCCGGGGTCCTGGGATCGAGCCCCGCATCGGGCTCTCTGCTCGGCGGGGAGCCTGCTTCTCCCTCTCTCTCTCTCTGCCTGCCTCTCTGCCTGCTTGTGATCTCTACCTATCAAATAAATAAATCAAAAAAATCTTAAAAAAAAAAAATGTGCCAAAGGAGATGTTTCAATGGATTTCAGTGCAATTTTATTTGAAGTTACAGAATGATGTGAACATACTGGATGGAAATTCGTGTTTCTTTTTTTTTTGTTTTAAGATCTTATTTATTTTTTTGACAGAGATCACAAGTAGGCAGAGAGAGGAGGAAGCAGGCTTCCTGCTGAGCAGAGAGCCCGATGCGGGGCTCGATCCCAGGACTCTGGGATCATGACCTGAGCCGAAGGCAGAGGCTTTAGCCCACTGAGCGACCCAGGCGCTCTGGAAAATTCGTGTTTCCTAGACTCCACCGCACCAAATAAATCGTCTCTATGCAAATTTGTCCATTTGATTGTTAAATGAGTGCTTTCAAAGGTGGTGAGTGATTTTAAGATAATTCGTAAACTGATAAAGTGCATGTGTGTGAGTGTGTGTGTGTGTGCATGTACACACTGTTAGTTATTCTGACGGGCAAGAAAATAGCAATTTAAAAGATTTAAAAAATATTTTGAGTTGCTATATATATATATATATTTAATTATTTTTATTAACATATAATGCATTATTTGCCCCAGCAGTACAGGTCTGTGAATTGTCAGGCTTACACACTTCACAGCACTCACCATATCATATACCCTCCCCAATGTCCATAACACAACAACCCTCTCCCTCCCCCCCACAAGCAACCTTCTGTTTGTTTTGTGAGATTAAGAGTCTCTTATGGTTTGTCTCTCTCCCGATCCCGTCTTGTTTCAGTTTTTCCTTCCCTACCCCCCAAACCCCTACTCTGCTTCTCAAATTCCTCATATCAGAGACATTATGTGATAATTGTCTTTCTCTGATTGACTTATTTCACTCAGCATAATCCTCTAGTTCCATCCACGTTGTTCCAAATGACAAGATTTCATTCCTTTTGATGGCTGTATAGTATTCCATTGTATATATATACCACATCTTCTTTATCCATTCATCTGTTGATGGACATCTAGGTTCTTTCCATAGTTTGGCTATTGTGGACATTGTTGATATAAACATTCAGGTGCACATGCCCCTTCAGATCACTATATCTGTATCTTTAGGATAAATACCCAGTAGTGCGATTGCAGGGTTGTAGGGTGGCTCTATTTTCAACTTTCTGAGGAACCTCCATGCCGTTTTCCAGAGTGGCTGCACCAGCTTGCATTCCCACCAACAGTGGAGGAGGGTTCCCCTTTCTCTGCATCCTCTCCAACATCTGTGGTTTCCTGACTTGTTAATTTTAGCTATTCTGAGTTGCTATATTTTTTATTGTTATGCTGAATGGAGTCATACTTATATAGTTAAAAAATTGAAACAATTATGAATGTTAGAATTTAAGCAATCTGAAAGGACATCTTGGCCAATCCCCTCAAAACAAAACAAAAAAAATGGATCCAAATCCTCAGGTTGTCTGTTGTTTGGCTAGAGTCATATCACTAGTGATATCCTGCCAGAACTCCATGCCCAGTACTCAGGCACCATCTTTTCTGATGCTAGTTAGCACAAGCTCAGATTACTAAAATATATCATAGTATTCCAGAAATCTGTGATCTTTCTGGGAAGCAATGTCCTCCAATATCTGTTCCAAAGTCCTCCTAGTGGTTCATACTACTGGTCTATAGTGGGGAGGAGGAGGAATATTTTTCCTCGACTTCACATCATAAAGTGGCTCAACCTTGGAACTTTAACAATATCTTTAATTGATGAGATATTATACTTGTATGTACATATTAAGAACATTAATTTGTTTAACATAAAATTTAAAAAATATACCACAATATGGAAACCACATTTTAATGTTTCATTTACTGGAATACTAGAGAAATGGCTGAGTGAGGTCTGTCAATGCTGAGAGTTCCTGTTAATATTTATGACTTAAAGAACCCACATTTTCTTTCTTTCCTTTAGAATTATTGGAAGAAATACTTGTTTTTTTCCTAGCTGAAAAGTGTGATCAAATTCTGACTCGATCTCCTCCTGTTCAAATTCCACAAATTCTTCAAGAAATTTTTTCTTGATTTCCTGAGATAGGACTCATTATGACTTTTCAACCATTCAGGACACTAAAACTTTATGTTTTAGTTTTCTGTGTTTGTATCTTATCTCAACCCTCTTTCCTGCCCCATAAATGGTAAGGCTGGTGGTGGCAAAGCCAGGGTCTCACTCGTTTTTACTTTTTTGCCCAGAGGAGAAACTTGGTAGTGATTAAGTATCTAGTCTAATCTCACATGTTGTGGACTGAATGTTTGTGTCCTCCCTAAATTCACATCTTGAAATCCTAACCTGCAATGTGATGGTTTTGGGAGGGTGAGGTCTCTGGGAGGTAAGTAGGTCATAGGAGGGGGGGAGCCATCATGCAGAGGGGTAATGTCTTTATAGGAAGAGACATCAGAGAGTTCATCCACCTTGTTCTCTGCCATGGGAGTATACAATGAGAAGATGGCTATCTGCAAACCAGAAAGCAGGCTTTCACCGGACACTGAATCTGCTAGTCCCTTGATCTTGGACTTCCCAGCTTCCAGAACCATGAGAAATATATGCTTGTTGTCTAAGCCACATACTATATGGTAATTTGTTATAGCAGCCTGAACTGAGACACCATGACACACATATGGAGAAGAGTAGGGAGAGACTAAGGGTTAGAGGTTGGAGCTTGATTTTGGATGGCTCTGAGGTTTGAGTTTTATTCCAAAGATAATGGGGACCATCAAGAAAAGTTGACTAAGAAGGAATGTCCTGTGTAGATCATGCTCCTGGAAATTTAATATGATCAGTTCACATGTGGAAGATTGGAGGGAGACCTCTGTAACATTTCAGAGAGCTAGAAATATTGGTTTGCTCTTGTTGGTAGTTAAAAGAAGGGTAAAAACTGGAGTTATAATGAGAGTGGTATTGATTTAGAATTGACTTGCAATTGATTTCATCACAGAACTACATTAAAAATGACCTTGTGGACCAGAATGCCCAGCCATGCCTTGCCTCTGAATCTCCCTGTAATATAGGTGGCAGGTGGTTAACCAAGATCTGATGCCCTAATAGCAATCTCACTATCTTCCAATGCATCTGTCATCACCTTGAGACAATAGGAATCTTTTTCCTTAGAGTAAGCCAGAAATCTTCTGCATCATTTCCAACAATGGGTCCTGGTTCTGCTCTCTGGGATAGTAGTAAATCAATCCACATGATTTTTCTTCAATTATTTGAAGATAGCTGTACTGTCTCTTCATTGTAAACCTTCACTAATTTCTAGTCCAGCCCTTTGTCGTGTCATGTTTCTTCACCATCATGGTTGTTTTCCCTTGGATGACTTCTAGTTTGTCTGGTTCCACATGAAGTACAGCATCAGGACTTACTTTAGCAGATATTCTTGGATCAGGGCCAAAGCTGCAAACTCAAGAGAAATAAGGGAAAAAGAAACAAGTCACACAGCCGTACATGTAGAGAGACTGAAAGGCACTGAGCCTAAGGACGCTGTGGTAGGCAGCTTCTAAAATGACTTCCACTGATCCTTACTCCCTGGTATTCGTATCCTTGTGGAATCACCTCCCTGTAAGTATACACTGGACCTGGTGATTTGTTTCTAATCAATAGGATGTGGCAAAAGTAATGGGATGTCACTTCTGAGATTAGATTTTAACAGAGTGACTTGTCTTGCTTTTTCTCTATCTGGTTCTTCTCACTTGTTCACTCTGAAGAAACAACCCACTGCATGGTGAACTGCCTGAGTGGAGAGGTCAGTGTGGCAAAGGGCTGCAGGTAGCCTTTCTCCAGCAGCCTGAAAGAAGCTGAAGCCTTCGGTCCAAGAGTGCAAGAGAAACCAAATCTTGCCAACAGTCATGTGAGTGAACTTGGAAGTTCATCTTTCACTGCTCAAGTCTTGACTCAGAAGATGTGTGATAAAAACAATTTTAAGCTATGAGGTTTGGGGGAAATTTGTTATGCATCAACAGATAACTTAAACAAACACCTTTTATTTTCCCCAATCCAGAATAATAGAGATGGAGATATTGGGGCGCCCTGGGTAGCTTAGTCGGTTAAGTGTCTGCTTTTTTTTTTTTT
>RCUC01151965.1:0-26199 GCA_003697995.1 Taxidea taxus jeffersonii | reverse complement strand
TTTTTTTCTTTTTTTTTTCTTTTTCCCACCCAAATGATTCCTTTTAATGTTTCTTGTAAGGCTTATTTAGTGATGATAAACTTCTCTCACCTTTGTTTGTCTGGTAAATTCTGTATCTCTCCTTCTATTCTGAATGATGTCCTTGTTGGATACACAGTTGTTGATTGTAGGCATTTGTTTGTTTTTCCTTTCAGCACTTTGAATATATCATGCCACTTTTCTCTAGCTTGTAAAATTTCTGCTGAAATACCAGCTGAGAGCCTACAGAGTTTTTTTTTGTTTTGTTTTTTTTTTTTTTTTTTTTTTTTGGTATATAACTGTTTTCTCTTGCTGCTTTGAAAATTCTCTCTATATCACCACTTTTGCCATTTTAATTACTATGTGTCTTGGCGTGAACCTCCTTGGGTTGATATTGTTGGTGGATCACTGTGTCTTCTGGGACTGGATATCTGTGTTCTTCCCCAGATTAGGAAAGTTTTCAGCTATTATTTCTTCAAATCTATTTTCTTCTCCCTTTTCTCTCTTTTTTTACTTCTGGGATCCCTACACAAGAATGTTACTACACTTGATGATGTTGCTTAGTTCTCTTAGCTTATTCTCATTTTTATTATTTTTTGTTGTTTTTGCTGTTGTTATTCAGGTTGGTTGTTTTCCATTATTCTGGCTTCCAACTCACTGATACATTCTTTTGTCTCCTTTAATTTACTATTGATTCCCTCTAGTGTATTTTGAATTTAGTTTTTGATGTCTTCATCTCTGATTGATTATTTTTTCTATTTTCTAACTCTTTGTTGAAGATTTCATTAAGATCCTCCACTCTTTACTTAAGTATGATGAGTATCTTTATGGCCATTACTTTAAATTATTTACTGGGCATGTTGATTATCTTCATTTTATTTAGATCCCCCCCCCATGGTTTTGTCCTGTTCATTAATTTGACACATGCTCCTCTGTCTCCGCATTTTGTCTAACTCTGTGTTTCTTTCTGTATGTTAGGAAAGTTGGTTACGTCTCCTGTTCATGAAAGTAATAGCCTTATGGAGAAGAGGTCCCGAGGTGCCTTGTAGCACAATGTAGCTATTAACCAGAAATAGGTGCTTCTGGGGTGTCTCCTATGTGTGTGTTCTACTGTCAGGGCTAAGCCTTATTTACCTTTAGTCCTGTCAGCTGCAATGGCCCACTTTGCCTATTGTGAACAGACTTTGGTCCTTATGCTGTTAAAAGGCTAGTCTGAGGCTGCTGTGGACTTATCATTGGGGGTTGTCTGCAGTAATCACATCAAATGCCTGCTCCTAGTCCATCTGGTGGGGCTTCTTGGAGGATGAGATGTGGCAGAATCCTCTTTGGAGGGACTCCTGCTTGAATGGGGCAGGTTGGATGGTGTGGTTCTATAGGAGAATATGGGGGCAAGATACAGAATGTTTGCAAGGTTGGTAGAGAGTCTTTGTGCTGTTTCTTGCAAGTGTCCAGATATATGGGCTGAAGAGAAGAGGGAAATCATTCTTGCCAACTCTTGTTCTTGAGGAAATCTACTTAAGATCCATGCCCTCCAACATGGATCTGGGTTTAGCATGTTCTGGGTTTAGTAAACAAATCTCTTTCACATATACCCCAGGTGATTTTACTGGTGCTTCTATGCTGTATCTTGGTAGGGTTGTTTGTTATGCTGTGCCTTTAAGGACAGGGGCTAAATTTCCTATTGCTCTCCAGTCATCCCAGAGCCATGCCTGCTAAGCTTGCTAATTTTTAAAGTCCCCAAGTTAAGCCTCACTGGTTATAAAAATAATGAAGTTAAGCATCACTGTTATTTAAAGCCAAATATTATGGGGACTTGACTTCCAAGTCCAGGTCCCCCACATCAATGGTGCCTAGTGTGGGGCCTGCTCCTCTCCCTTCTCCATGCTTGTAGTCCCCCTCCTATTTGTGGTGAGTCTCCCTGGAAGTTTGATTCCTGAAAGCATCTCCACTCCTCGTAGGGTCATGTTTACCAATTTATTATAAGAGAATACAGATAAACAACCATATGCAAGAGATGTGTAGGGTAAGGTATTTGAGAAGGAACACAGAGCTTTCCATGCCCTCTCCTAGAGTGTCACTGTCACTCGTCCCCATCCCTCCCACTGTTCACCAACACAAAAGCTAAAGCTTTAACTAGGATAGGAGTTATTCTTGCAACAAAAGCTATATTAATCACGTTTTCAACAAGAAAACAAAAGCTACTCTAGATAGTCCAAACTGGAAATGTTCAAAATAGGGAAATGCAAACATTTTTAAATGTTGAAAGGGCTAGGGAAATAAGGTCAGAGACACAGCTGCCAGATTTCTATGATTCTTGGGCTCTGTACTAAATCTCAGCAATTTCAAAGATAGTGAGTGACATTTTTACTGTCTGCAGTACAGAGTTAGAGGCTTTGAGAAAATGGATTCTTATCAATAAATCTGCCTACAACTGACCTCTCCTCTTTTGGCTTCCATATCTTGCACAAGTGCCCTTGCCTTATAGATTCTGCCCAGGAACCACATGAGGAAAAGGGATTCTAGTAAATGTCAATCCTGTATTATTCTTGTCAATGCTAAGGAATGATGCTGAGTTGACCATATATAATGTGACCATATAAAATATAAAGTTGACCATATATATATATAATGACCATATATAAAGTTGATAATATATAATATATATAATATATAACCACATTGTATATTATTATATATATGATTATTGATCATCATTTTATTCATTTCTCTTGAGCACTGGAATTATTGAAGTTTTGTAAATAAGTGCACATTTTCTTAATTTAAAATTTTAATATAGCATAGTGCTTTCTTGGTGTTTATTTAGATGTAGCTGCTTTAGATTTTAGATTATATGTATATTTTAGATTGTGTATGCTTTACTCTATCACAAATATGTTATTTTTGTACTAAAAATAGCATAGCATAGTAAACAAATAAAAACAAATGGAGAATACCAGCATTGCAATTACTAGGAGTGGTTACTTTAGTCTGGAAGTGGGAAGGAAATCTTCTTAAGGGAGATGACATTTGTGCCAGACTTGAAAGAAAATATTTGAAGACACAAAGTTGGAAAAAGAGGCATTTCAGCTGCATCAAACTTAAAGAACAAGACAAATTCTATAAACATTCTTAACACTGCTGCTAATATTGTCTTACTCGAGTCTTCCTAGAGTGTCATGAGAGAATCATGTGATTCTCTGCTGTGATTCTCAATTATTTAAGAGTTGCTCAAGTCCCTACAAATTCCTTATAAACTCCTCACCAGGTCTGAGACACTGCACAATGTAGAACCAACCAAACTTTGCATTGTCAGTTCTCATTAAATTACACAAAAATTATGTTTCTTGCAGGCTGAATTAATCCCTCTATATAAAGCCAACCTCAGTCTTGCTCTGTATTCATGTCTTTCCTTATAGGGTTCTCTCTGCTTGCAACTTCTACAACTCTTTCCCTCATTCTGGATTCCACATAACAAATCCTCATGTTTCCTTCTTAGCTTCCCTCAGAATTCTATGAAGTCTGCCTTTTTCTATCCCCACTCTCTTATTATTCTCTTTTATGAGTTTTGTGTTTTGAGTATGCTTATTAATTCTGAATTTTATTAGATTTATTTGTATCTATAGCTTACCCACCATGAGTTCATATCAGACTTGATGAATATATCATGCAGTATCCATTTTTTGCACTTCCTATCTCACCTTGCAACCCCTAAGAAAAACTTTGTATGGAATAGCTTCTCAGTAAATATGTTTTGAACTTAATATATGATTATCATGAAAGGAGTCAATAGTTTTATTACCTTTCCTGAAGGAAAGTAATGGGATGCATATAGAGTAGGAAGTCTTTATAAGATTTAATGATTTAAGTCTACAGTAGTTTGTTATCAATAGCTATTAAGTCCAGGGGATATGAAACTGATTCTCAGTGAATAGACAAAAATGTACATATGCTTAATTTATTTTGGCAATGAATTAAGAAATAAATTAGTGCAATATTTACATTAGTGCCAATTAGTATTTCCTTAATAACTGTAAGTTAAAAGATAATCCAAGTTAAGTGTAAATTAAAAGATAATCCAAATATTGTAGGAAATAAGTGGGCTTTTTTTTGTTTGTTTGTTTTTGTTTTTGTTTTTGGAAATAAGTAGTATTGATAGAACCACTACTGAAGAAAAAGTATCATGCTACTGGTGAAATTTCTGTCCTGTTTGGTCTCATAACTCCCCAAAGAATGTTATTTCTCTGAAACATACTTGCTTTGACCTTTATGTAATATAAGAGTAATAAACATATTATTACACTTAATTCAATTGTGGCATTCCCCTGCTCTCTTCCATTAAGTGAATCCCAATAATGTGGTAAAGAAGCCAAATATGAAATGTATTTTGAATAAGCATCAAATCACTGGGGAGTTCAATGGAAGATGAGTATAAAGGAAAAAGGTACTTAGGAGTCCATTTCCTTTCTCTCATGATGGCTTTAATAATTATGTATCCATTCATTAATTCTAGATAATTATTTAATTGTCCAACCATGTACAAGACACTAGATAGATGGTAGGGGAAAGAAAGTAGCAATTTTTAGATGATAGACAATATAGAATTTGCAGATAACTAAAATAGCCTAGGGATCTTTTCAAATGAAAATAAATAGCACTTTGATCTCAACACCAGCAGGCATGGTTTGAACTGTTTTCAATATTTCTCCTGAAGTAGTGATTGGTTTCTAAATCATCTCCATATTCTCTCCCTGAAATTGGTGAACTGTATTTGCAGAAATAATGTGTTATATTTGCATAAGGATGACATTTGTGTGCATGGAACAAAGTATCACTATCAGGATTATGTTAGTCCAATAGCTTAATAATGCTGCTGCCTATTTTTTTCTCATGGAGATTTTTCTCAGGAATGAATTTCATCATCTAATCCTTTTTCAAATATAGTGTTAGAGTTTTTATTGAAAATAAATAAATATAGCTAATAATTATTGATTTATAACTCTATGTAATGTCTTTTAGACTGCAGTGACTAAACAAAAACCTGTTCTAGCAATGTATGATCAAAGATTTTTGTTTTGTTTTGTTTTGTTTTTCTCTTAAATCCCTACATTCCCACCTTCACAACTCACTGTCTCACCTGTAAACTTTGCTTGAGGGAATTTTGTAAATGATAGTACATGATATTTTTTAAAATCACTTTGCAGAGAGTGTATATGGAGGTCAAAATATGTAAATAGTTGTGAAATATCACACAATTCTCATTGAAGACCACAAGGTGAAAACAATAACTTATCACCTGACAAGGAGAATTAATATTCACCTAAAAACTCATAGAGATTATCTGAAGTGAGCTCAAAAAGCAAATGCAACTTATAAATTATAAGTAGGCATGAATGAACTGTTTAGTCAATCACAGGAAAGCTTATAAAAAAAGTACTGCTCAAATGTTAGCAGACAAACTCTAAGGTCAAAGTAAATAAAATAATCTTTAAAAAGGGATACTACATTCATTTTTAAACGTTTTTCTTTTGTAAGGATCAAAAAATTATCTTAAAGCAAATACTATATGTAAGGTATTGGGCTAGACAATGAGTAGAGGAGCACAAAGGAAACAGCTTCTGCCATCAATAAGCCCCTATATTGGGACGCCTGGGTGGCTCAGTTGGTTAAGCGGCTGCCTTCGGCTCAGGTCATGATCCCAGCGTCCTGGGATCCAGTCCCGCATCGGGCTCCTTGCTCGGTGGGGAGCCTGCTTCTCTCTCTGCCTCTGCCTGCCACCCTGTCTGCCTGTGCTCATTCTCTCTGACAAATAAATAAAATATTTAAAAAAAAAATAAGCCCCTATATTATCAAGTATGTAGGGCATTATATGTTCATTACACCATTGTAAAGAAAATGCACCAACTGAAAGATATTGTTAATAAATCTTTCATTTATTATGAGATGAGAGTTGAGAAGGATATCATAAAATTTCCCCTTTGACTTTTTTTTAGTTCTTAATTTAATATATTGAGGTACATGTTTGCCTTTTGATACTAGATTGTAAAATTAAAGATAGAATACCGATCTCTCACTGTTAATTTGTAAGTTTGAGTTACTTATATGTTATTCATTTTTTGTGTTATTAACCTTCATTCAACCTTATTTTTTTTAAAGATTTTATTTATTTATTTGACAGACTGACCACAAGTAGGCAGAGAGGCAGGCAGAGAGAGAGGGGGAAGCAGTCTCCCTGCTGAGCAGAGAGCCCAATGCGGGACTTGATCCCAGGACCCTGAGATCATGACCCGAGCTGAGGGCAGAGGCTTTAACCACTGAGCCACCCAGGTGCCCCTCAACCTTATTTTAAAAAAAAAATAACTTTAGTTATATAAATGGATGTTTGTAAGAAATTAAACTTTTGATGGCTAAACAGATTAATAAAATATACATCTCAATTTCAGGCAATAAATTATTATTTTTTTATTTTTTTTTACTTTCTCAGCTAAACATCTCATCTCTCCATCACCCCATTTAGTGAAAGTAGTCAAGATTTCTTTTATGTAACCGAACCTCCCCTTTCTCAACCCATATGATGTTTGTGGGTCAGTGGGTAAGGACAAGGTCCTCCATTGTCTTATTCACCAAGATTCATCTGGCAAAAGAGATAGATAACTCAAAATAGGCAAATGTGATCACAAATTTTGTTGGAAACATTGTTAGAATGATTACTTTTTTTTTTAAAAGAACATTACCTTCTATAAAAAGAAGGAAAATCTAGATATATCACACACCCTGATTTCAAACTATATTTATAAAACCATAGTAATCAAAACAGACACATAGACTAATGGAACAGAATAGAGAACCCAGAAATTAACTGATGTATATGTAGTTAATTAATTTATAACAAAAAAGCCAAAAATATATAATGGAAAAAGTTAGTCTCTTCAATAAATGATGATGGGAAAACTAGACAGCCACATGGAAAAAGAATGAAATTGGACTATCTTACACCATACATAAAAATATACCCAGAATGGATTAAAGATTTGAATGTTAGACCTGAAGCCACAAAACTCCTAGAAGCAAAAAAACAAAACAAAAAAAACATTAGTACTGGTGTTGATTTTGGGGATTTGATTCCAAAAAACAAAGGCAATAAAAGCAAAAAGAAACATTCCACATCAAACTAAAAAGTTTCTTCACAACAAAAGAAATATCAGTAAAATTAATAGACAGCCTACCAAATAGGAGAAAATATTTGCAAATCATACATCTAATGAAGACCCAATATCCAAAATATATAAAGAGAGAATAGGATATGGGATTTCTTTTAGGGCCATGAAACTATTTTAAAATTAGAGAGTGGTTCCAAAATATATATAGAACTCATATAACCTAACAGACAACAAACAAACAACCTGATTAAAAAATGGGCAGCAGATCTGAATAGACTTTTTCAAGAAACACATCCGGATGACCAACGGGTACATGAAAAGATGCTCAAAATCACTAATTATCAGGAAAGTGAAAATCCAAACCACAATGTGATATAACCTCATGTTTGTTAGAGTGGCTATTATTAAAAAAAAGATAAGAAATAACAAGTGTTGGTGAGAATGTGGAGACAGATTCACCTTTGTGCATTGGTGCTACCACTATGGAAAGCAGTATGAGGTTCCTCCAAAACTTAAATGTACAAATTTCATATTATCTAGAAATTCCACTTCTAGGTATTTATCTGAAGAAATCAAAAACACTAATTTGAAAGATATATGCTCTCTCATATTCATTGCAGCACTCTTTATAGTATCCAGGATATGGGAACAACCTAATTGTCCATCAGTAAATAAACAGATTAAAAAAAAAAAGTTACATGTACACACACACAAGAATATTATTTAGCCATGAAAAATAATCTTGAAATTTGTGACAACATGGATGGACCTTGAGGACATTATGCTAAGTGAGGAAACACAGAGAAAGACAAATACTGTATGATCTCACTTAAATGTGGTATCTAAGAAAAAAAAAAATTATCTTAGATGCAGAGAATAGTTTGGCAGTTGCCAGAGCTGGGGAGTTGGGGATGGGTAAAATGAGTGAAGGTGTCAAAATGTCCAAATTCCAGTTGTAAAATAAATTAAGTCATAAGGATGTAATGTTCAGAATGGTGACTGTAGTTAATAATGTTATGCTGCATATTTGAAACTTACTAAGATAGTAGATCTTGAAAGTCCTCATCACAAGAAAAAATAATTAGAACTCATAAGTTGGGGGCGCCTGGGTGGCTCAGTGGGTTAAAGCCGCTGCCTTCGGCTCGGGTCATGATCCCAGGGGTCGTGGGATCGAGCCCCATATCGGGCTCTCTGCTCTGCAGACAGCCTGCTTCCTCCTCTCTCTCTCTGCCGCTCTGCCTACTTGTGATCTCTGTCTGTCAAATAAATAAATAAAATCTTAAAAAAAAAAAAAAGAACTCGTAAGTTGACTATATTACTGTGGTGATAATGTCAAAATGTGCACAAATATCAAATCATTATGTTGCACACCTGAAATATCATGTTATATGCAGTCATATAATAATAATAATAATAATAATAATAATAAAACAGCTATTTTGAAGCACTAAAGAAATTTAGACTTGGAAAGATTGGCCATTAGACAGACTAAATCAAGCCCATTCAAATAAAGCAAAATAAAATCAAGTATATAAAAAAAAAGAGACTTTGAATCATTTGAGGGCTTGGGTCCAATTGAATGCAGAATTATCATCACTCCTTGAACTCCCCACCTACTGGGACCCTATTCCTTGTTGTTTGGACTCTCCTGAGTGGGCTATTTGTCACTTGCAACTAATATAGTTCCAACTGGTAAATAGATACCAAAAACACTTGTAACTCAGAAGAGGGGTCATTACTCCATGAGAGGAAGATAACCAGGCAAGGCTTGATCAAATGGATCTTAAGGAATGCACAGGTTTTACTGCTTTATATAAAAAAGAAGCAATTTTAACCTGAAGGAAAGTATCAGAGAAGCATGGGGGATTATTTAACAGAAAGGTAATTATTTCTGATTAGATGAAGCAGAGATAATTTAGAGATTAATGGGGATTAAAGCTAGAGGACTAGGTTGGATCTCAATCATAGTAGAGGTTTATATTTCAAGAGCATTTAAATTTTTTGAAAAATAGCATTAGATTGCATACATTTGAGTTCATTTGGCATTTTCTTAATCTTTTGATGTTAAGGTGAAAAAGAACACCATGAGGGGAAATCAGTTAACAAGTTAGCAAAAGTCATATGAATAACCTTGCAAGGGAGCTGGTCATTTCATTGAATAATCAATGCTATAACACCTGTTTCCAAATTTAAGTACACAATGAAATTTAGATTATTATCTCTCTGTTAATTCACAATCTGCTAAAAATAATAAGTTGGGTCAGCTTCTCTTCTTGAATCATCCTTTCACTGAAACAGTGATTGATATTATTTCACAGCTCAATTAAATGTACAGGAGGCATTACAAAGTACCTTAAAAACACATCAGTCGAAAATGCAATCACTAAATCTTCCCAAGATAAGATAATTAGAATTTTCTACTCTATTGGTTAATACAGAATAAATCTTTTTTTAGTGTTTTGGAAGAACTAAGTTTCTCATGATCTATTTGGACTGTAACATTTGTTTCTATTATGAATTCAGCAGGTAACCAAGGGCCTTCTCTCTAGTCATACTATATGGCTTTAATTTCATCAAACCAAATTGATTGCAGGCTCATTTACATTTAAGACAGCAGGGTGTAGTAAATTTTATTTTAACTGGTTGGAATATATGATCCAACAAAATTAGGAGGGAAAAGTCTCCTGCTGTTGCAAGTACACAGTTATTAACTTGCTGAATGCCACACACCAATGAAAAGTTATGTTAGTGAAGCAGGATTTCCATGAATACAGGAACTAGGCAACACAAATAAGATTCCTTCTATGAGCACCTTGGTAGGGGAGAAAAGTATAACCAAACACTCTTAAAAAGATTCATAGTGTAAGCGCCTGTAGGGAATTACGTGTAAACCACCCAACTGTGTGTATTTCTGAAGTGTTCCAGATAAAATGAGTCAGGTTTTATGCATCATATTAGAGAAACCAGTCAGCTATTTAGGAAATAGCAGAAGATAACAATTTTCAAATGCTGAGTAGATAGCAGGACTAGGGAGAGAAATACTGTCATCAATATTTCCACTTACTTAAAAAAAAGTTGTGCCACAGAACCAAACCACGTGATTCTATATTCACTGAAAAATGTCCTGTGACACTTCCCGCTAGACATATATGGGCAATGATAAACAGATCAGGCAGATATTTTTTCATATTTATCAACTTTTCTAATTTTCAGGATAACTTGCCTATTGGAAGAAGAAAACTAATTTAAAAAATACTACATCTACAATCTTGAATATTATAATTTTGTCCTTTTGTCTAACCAATGCAATAAGAAAGGATTGTTTTTGCCTGCTTGAACCAATCCCCCTAAGTAGTATATAGAGAAGTATAAACAGCATTATTCCCAAAATAATAAGTAATCCTCTTTAATTAAGGGGATATTTATTGACCACACAATAACCTATTTTAGAATCATGAATGTGTACTATTCACTGTTCTTAAGACTTAAAAACAAAACAAACCAAAAAATGTCATTAGTGGGAGTCTTTTTGATAATTTTGGCATCTTTTTCCACATTTATTTATAGATAGTTGCCACCTTATAATTCCATATTCTTTTCACAGTTAGCTTGACACTTAAAATATAATTCTTTTAATTACTCAGGGACATTGGTATGGATTATTTGTTGATTTGGCTATAACATTTAAGGGCTCTCTGATTCCAGATATACTACATATCATGTTCTCTTTGACCTGCACTTTTTTACTCTGTCTGTTTACCTTTAAATTTAAGACCTCAACTTAAAAGCAATTATTTTGGATAACCTTTCAATATACTGGCCATGATTGAACAATGAGTCCAGTCCTATGTATACTCCATAGAACCCTGTAACTACTCTTATAGCCTTCACAGCTATATTATAAGCATGTTTTTTATATTGGGATATAATTAAAATTTAATATTTTATAAGTTTAATGTGTGCAATGTGTTGCTTTGATATGTTTACATATACTGCAATAATCATTGTTTTAATTATCTGATCTCTACCCCCAGACTCTTCTACTTGAAAGTATAGATTATATCTTGTCTGACATTTGTATCTTTTTTGCTTAGCACAGTGCCTTCCACAAATTAGGTATTCAAATATTTATTTTAAAAATATTTTATTTTTATTATTTATTTGAGAGAGAGGGAATGAGAGAAAGAGGAAGAGAGAGAGAGAGTATGAGAGGGGAGAGGGTGAGAGGGAGAAGCAGACTCTCTCCTGAGCAGGGAGCCCAATGCAGAACTCAATTCTGGACTCCAGGATCATGACCTGAGCTGAACACAGTTGCTTAACTAACTAAGCCACCCAGGCACCCCATATTCAAATATTTATTGAATGAATTTTCTATGAGAAAATTTAGAGGAAGAATTTGGAGACAAATA
Source organism: Taxidea taxus jeffersonii (assembly GCA_003697995.1). NCBI lineage: Eukaryota > Metazoa > Chordata > Mammalia > Carnivora > Mustelidae > Taxidea > Taxidea taxus. Next base: position 14,615 of record RCUC01151965.1, on the reverse strand, counting down.
ATTATAGGTATAATTAAATCTTTAAATATTTCTAATCCTGTTTTATTATTTTTCTATTGGTATACACTTCAGTATTTTCTTTAATTTACAGTTTTTTAACTTGATGATTCATAGGGCCAGAAATGTGCCCTTCTGATTCTTGAGTATTCCCCTATGCTGCAGAATGAAAAGTACCATGAGATTGTACGCTGCTGAGAGGCTGGATTTCTGTTGCTTGGCTTTTCCATGCCCACAGTTTGATATGCCACATTTAGCTTTCCTGGGATTTCTGCTGGTGCTAACTGCCAGGCATCAGTCTTTAAAATGAGGCACGTAGTTAACTATTTTAGCATAGCCCCTTAATCACTTCAAATTTTGTGTGGCAAAATTTCAAGGGAAATAAAGATGCTTTAAAATCTTACTAAGTCATTAACTCTTCACTCAGAAGGCAAAATATTTCTGGAATTTTAAAAAAGGGCATACAATTTCTCCAATGTTATAAGAAAACATTACTTCATGGCAAAGAATGTATATAGGTTCACTGTTCATTTAATTTTAAAACACTAAAATATTTTATTTTATTTACATTTTTTTAAATTTTTAAAATTTATTTTCAATGTACCAAAATTCATTGTTTATGCACCACACCCAGTGTTCCATGCAATATGTGCCCTCCATAATACCCACCACCAGGCTCACTCAGCCTCCCACCCCATCCCCTTCAAAACCCTCAGATTGTTTTTCAAAGTCCATTATCTCTCATGGTTCATCTCCCCCTCCAATTTCCCCCAAATCCCTTCTCCTCTCCATCTCCCCATGTCCTCCATGTTATTTTTTATGCTCCACAAATAAGTGAAACCATATAATTGACTCTCTCTGCTTGACTTATTTCACTCAGCATAATCTCTTCCAGTCCTGTCCATGTTGATACAAAAGTTGGTTATTCATCCTTTCTTATGTAGGCATAATACTCCATCATGTATATTGACCACATCTTCCTTATCCATTCATCTGTTGAAGGGCATGTTGGTGCTTTCTACAGTTTGGTGACCATGGTCATTGTTGCTATGAACATCAGGGTATAGGTGGCCCTCCTTTACACCACATCTGTATCTTTGCTGTAAATACCCAGTAGTGAAATTGCAGGGCCATAAGGAAGCTGTGTTTTTAATTTCTTAAGGATTCTCCACACTGTTTTCCAAAGTGACAGCATCAACTTGCACTCCCACGAACAGTGGAAGAGGGTTCCCCTTTGTCCACATGCTAAAATATTTAACATGCACATTTTGAGAGAAAGCTAAAGATAAGAAATGCTATAAAGAGTTGCTGAATCCATTATGGATAAAATAATAAGCACAAGAAGTGAGAATGATGATATTTAGCCTTAAGGACAGACCTCATGCTAAAAAAGCTAACATTAAAAAAAAAAATCTTCTCAGCTGTTAATCAAAACATATGCTGTAGATCACTTTGAGCATTTGCAAAATACTTATGAACACTTATGTATAATGCAGAATCATTAAAGATTAAAATTTCTCAAGGCTCTGAACTAATCTAACGAAGATTTGTCTCTTAGTATTTCACTTGTTTTAGGCTTTCAAATCGTTAAATGTTATTATCTTTTAAATCTATAAAACTCATGCTAATGAAAGACCAAAACATTTACCAGATATTTTAGGTCAACATCATGGAGTTCATAAACTAAAATATTTCATTTTTGGAGTACATTATTTAAACTTAATTTTGATCTAAGAGAAAGAATGATAATAAATACAATATCCTCCTATTGTGGGACGCCTGGGTGGCTCAGTTGGTTAAGCGGCTGCCTTCGACTCAGGTCATGATCCCAGCGTCCTGGGATCGAGTCCCACATCGGGCTCCTTGCTCAGCAGTGAGCCTGCTTCTCCCTCTGCCTCTGCCTGCTACTCTATCTGCCTGTGCTCGCTCCTGTGTTCTCTCTCTATCTGACAAATAAATAAATAAAATCTTTAAAAAAAAATCATCCTATTGTTAGAAATAAAGAAGAGGGTGTTAGTTTGGAAAGATGAAGTTGGAGATGGATAATGGTGATGGTTGTATGGCAATTTGAGTGCTCTCAATGAGAATGAATTTTACACTTAAGAATAGTATAGTGGTGGAGTGCCTGGATGACTCAGTTGGTTAAGCATCTGACTCTTGATTTTGGCTCAGGTCATGATCTCAGGGTCCCGAGATTAAACCCCACTTTGGGCTCTGCCCAGGCATGTAGCTTGCTTAAGATTCTCTCTCTCTCCCTCTCTAAAAACAAACAAAAAGGAGGAGTCAAGATTGTGAAGAAGTAGCAGGCTGAGACGATATCAGGTAGCAGGAGATCAGCTAGATAGCTTATCAAACCATTTCAAACACCTACAATTCCAGCAGGAGATCAAAGAGAAGAAGAGCAGCAATTCTAGTAACAGAAAATCAACCACTTTCTAAAAGGTAGAACTGGCGGAGAAGTGAATCCAAAGCGATGGAAAGATAGATGACAGGGGGAGGGGCTGGCTTCCGGCAAGCAGCAGAGCAATGGAGCACAAAATCATAACTTTTAAAAATCTGCTCCCCTGAGAGACATCACTCCAGAGGCTAAGCTGGGGTGAAGCCCACATGGGGACAGCATGGCCTCAGGTCCCACCGGCTCACAGAAGGACTGGGGGTGTCTGAGTGTCATAGAGCTCACAGGAATTAGAGCGGAAAGCTGGATACAAAGATGGAGCCAAGGAGTGAGCTCTCAACTCAGGGTTACCTTAAACTATGATCCATGGCACAGGACACTGCTTTGTGAGCAGGGATCCCCAAGATTCTGGGGAAACCCCCCCCTTCCCTGGAAGAGCTCAGGAATCTGCAGGGTTTGGAGACTCCAGGTCAGGCTCTGTGCCAGAGACAGAGAAGCTTGGTCACAGGCTGGGTGAGCTCAGAGAGTGGGTGGAGGCCAAGGAGATGGGAGTTATTGAATGCTTTTCTCTGAGGGTGCACTGAGGAGTGGGGCTCTGAGCTCTCAGCTCCTCAGGGCTGGAGATTCTGAGGTCAACATTCTCATTCACATCCTCTGGAACTCTACAGAAAGTGTTCAAGGAACAAAAGCTCCCGAAAGCAAACCCGAGCGGATTACTTAGTCTAGCCCCTGGTAAGGGTGGTGCAATTCTGACTTGGGAAAAGACATTTGAGAATCACTACAACAGGCACCTTCCCTAGAAGAACAACAAGAAATCCAGCCAAGACCAAGTTCGCTTACCAAGGAGAACAGCGGAATTCCAGAGAAGAAAGCAAAGCATGGAATTCATGGCTTTCTCCCTATGATCTTTTAATCTTGCAAAGTTAATTCTTTTTATTTTTTTCTTTTGCTAAATTTTTTTAACTTTTACCCTTTCCTCTTTTAACGTTTTTTAGCTAGTTTACCTTAACAATACCTTTCAAAAAAAATCTTTGTGAAGCTTCATTATTATAGTCATATTTTATCCATTGTATCGACTTTATTTCTTTTGTATACACATAGGGTTTTTTCTTCTAAAAAATTAGGGTACAACTTCTTCTAGTAGGTCAAAATATACCCTAAATCTAGCACAGGGCTTTGTTCTAGTCTCAAGCCTGAGGAAATTCTCTCTCAACTTTCTCTTTCTTCACACTCCCAACTGACTTATCTTATCAACACCTTTTTTAGAAATTAAAAAAAAATCATTTGTATAGTAATATTTCATCCCTTCACTGCTTTTACCCTTATATGTTTTTCATTCTTTAAAACTTTGGGAGGTAGTTTTTTTTCTAAGAGACCAAAATACTCCCAAAATTAAGTGGATGACACTGTGCTAGTTACCAGTCCAATATATATATATATTTTTCCTTTCTTTTTTTTTTTTAAGATTTTATTTATTTATTTAACAGACAGAGATCACAAGTAGGCAGAGGAAGGGAAGCAGGCTCCCCGCCGAGTGGAGAGCCCCACGTAGGGCTCGACACCAAGACCCCTGGTACATGACCTGAGCTGAAGGCATAGTTTTTTTTTATTATTATTGTTAATTAATTAATTTATTTGACAGAAGTCACAAGTAGGCAGAGAGGCAGGCAGAGAGACAGGAAGGGAAGCAGGCTCCCCGCTGAGCAGAGAGCCTGATGTGGGGCTCAATCCCAGGACCCTGGGATCATGACCTGAGCCAAAGGCAGAGGCTTTAACGCACTGAGCCACCCAGGTGCCCTTATATTTTTTTTTTATATTTTTTTCTTTTTTTTTGTCCTGAACTTTTTTTCACCCTGCTTCATTCCCCTCCATGATTTGCAGTCTCTTCTGATTTGACTAAGGCACATTTTCCTGGGGTCTTTGCCATGCTTTTATTATTTTATCCACTTCTTCATATATTCTTATCTGCATAAAATGACAAGGCAGAAAAGCTCCCCACAAAAAAAAAAAAAAAAAAAAAAAAGAATGGAGGCAGTACTGAAGTTGAGGGACCTACTCAATATAGACATTGGTAATATGTCAGATCTAGAGCTCAGAATGATGATTCTCAAGGTGCTAGCTGGGCTTGAAAAAAACATGAGAGATAATAGAGAAACTCTGTCTGGAGAAATAAAAGCCCTTTCTGGAGAAAAAAAAGAACCAAAATCTAACCAAGTTGAAATTTAAAAAAGCTATTAATGAGGTGCAACAAAAAATGGAGGCTCTTACTGCTAGGATAAATGAGGCTGAAGAGAGAATTAGTGATATAGAAGATCAAATGACAGAGAATAAAGAAGCTGAGCAAAAGAGAGACAAACAACTGCTGTACCACGAGGGGAGAATTTGAGAGATAAGTGATACCATAAGATGAAACAACATTAGAATAATTGGGATTCCAGAAGAAGAAGAAAGACAGAGGGGAGCAGAAGGTATATTGTAGAGAATTATTGTAGAAAATTTTCCTAATACGGCAAAGGGAATAAGCGTCAAAATCCAGGAGGTGCATGGAACCACCCACAAAATTAATAAAAATAGGTCCACACCCCATCATCTAATAGTAAAATTTACAAGCCTCAGCAACAAAGAGAAAATCAGAGACTTAGGAGTCTCAGAGACAAAGAGAAAATCCTGAAAGCAACTCAGGGCAAGAGATCTGTAGCCTACAATGGTAGAAATATTAGATTGGCAGTAGACCTATCCACAGAGACCTGGCAGGCCAGAAAGATCTGGCATGATATATTCAGAACATAAATGAGAAAAATATGCAGCCAAGAATACTATATCCAGCTAGGTTATCACTGAAAGTAAAGGAGATATAAAAAGCTTCCAGGACAAACAAAAACTGAAAGAATTAGCAAACACCAAACCAGCTCTACAGGAAATATTGAAAGGGGTCCTCTAAGCAAAGAAAGAGCCTAAAAGTAATAGATCAGAAGGGAACAGAAACAATATACATTAACAGTCACCTTACAGGCTATACAATGGCACTAAATTCATATCTCTCAGTAGTTACCCTGAATGTAAATGGGTTAAACGCACCAATTAGAAGACATAGGGTATCAGAATGTGTAAAAAAAAAAAAAGAAAACAAACAAACAAACAAAAACATCAATATGCTGTCTACAAGAAACTCATTTTAGACCCAAAGACACCTCCAGATTTAAACTGAGTGGGTGGAAAACAATTTACCATGGTAATGGACATCAGAAAAAGCTGGGGTGACAATCCTTATGTCTGATCAATATAGATTTTAAGCCAAAAACTCTAATAAGAGATGAGGAAGGACACTATATCATACTCAAAGGGTCTGTACAGCAAGAAGATCTAATAATTTAAAATATCTATGTCCCTAACATGGGAGCAGCCAACTATATAAACCAATTAATAACAAAATCAAAGAAACACATTGACAAGAATACAATAATAGTAGGGGACTTTAACACTCCCCTCACTGAAATGGACAGATTATCCAAGCAAAAGAACAACAAGGAAATAAAGGCCTTAAAGGAAACACTGGACCAGATGGACATCACAGGTATATTCAGAACATTCCATCCCAAAGCAACAGAATACACATTCTTCTCTAGTGCCCATGGAACATTCTCCAGACTAGATCACATCCTGGGTCACAAATCAGGTCTCAACTGATACTAAAAGATTGGGAGTATTCCCAGCATATTTTCAGACTACAATACTCTGAAGCTAGAACTCAATCACAAGAGGAAAATTAGGAAGAACCCAAATACATAGAGGCTAAAGAACATCCTTCTAAAGAATGAGTGAGTCAACCAGGAAATTAAAGAAGAATTAAAAATTCATGGAAACAAAGGATAGTGAAAACACAATGGTTCAAACTCTGTAGCACAGCAAAGGTGTCCTGAGAGGAAAATATATAGTGAAACAAGCCTTTCTAAAGAAACAAGAAAAGTCTCAAATACATAACCTAACCCTACACCTAAAGGAACTGGGGAAAGAACAACAAAGAAAGCCTAAACCCAGCAGGAGAAGAGAAATAACAGAGATTAGAGCAGAAATCAATGAAATAGAAGCAAAAAAAAACACAATAGAACAAATAAATGAAACTAGGAGCTGGTTCTTTGAAAGAATTAATAAGATTGATAAACCCCTGGCCAGACTTGTCAAAAAGGAAAGAGAAAGGACCCAAATAAATAAAATCATGAGTGAAAGAGGAGAGATCACAACCAACACCAACGAAATACAAAGAAAGTATAAGAACATATTATGAACAGCTCTGAACCAGCAAATTTGACAATCTGGAAAAAAAATGGATGCATTCCTAGAGACATATATACTACCACAACTGAACCAGGTAGAAATAGAAAACCTGAACAGACCCATAACCAGTAAGGAGATTGAAGCAGTCATCAAAAATCTCCAACAAGGGGCGCCTGGGTGGCTCAGTGGGTTAAAGCCTCTGCCTTCGGCTCAGGGCATGATCCCGGGGTCCTGGGATCGAGCCACGCATCGGGCTCTCTGCTCGGCAGGGAGCCTGCTTCTCCCTCTCTCTCTCTCTCTGCCTGCCTCTCTGCCTGCTTGTGATCTCTACCTATCAAATAAATAAATCAAAAAAAAAATCTTAAAAAAAAAAATCTCCAACAAATAAGAGCCCAGGGCCAGATAATTTCCCAGGGGGGAATTCTACCAAACATTTAAAGAAGAATTAATTCCCATTCTCCTGAAACTGTTCCAAAAAAATAGAAATGGAAGGAAAACTTCCAAACTCATTTTATGAGGCCAGCATCACCTTGATCCCAAAACCAGACAAGGATACCATCAAAAAAGGGAATTACAGACCAATATCCTTGATGAACACAGATGTGAAAATTCTGACCAAAATACTAGCTAGTAGGATCCAATAGTACATTAAAAGGATTATTCACCACAACCAAGTGGGATTTACTCCAGGGCTGCAAGGTTGGGTCAACATCTGCAAATCAATCAATATGATACAATACATTAATAAAAGAAAGAACAAAAACCTATGATACTCTCAATAAATGCTGAAAAAAAAAACCCAAACATTTGACAAAATACAACATCCCTTCCTCATCAAAACTCTTCAAAGTGTAGGGATAGAGGGTACATACCTCAATATCATCAAAACCATCTATGAAGAACCCACCACAAACATCATTCTCAATGGAGAAAAACTGGGAGCATTTTCCACTAAGGTCAGGAACACAGCAGGGATGTCCATCATCACCACTACTATTCAACATAGCATTAGAAGTCCTAGCCTCAGCAATCAGACAACAAAAATAAATTAAAGGCATCCAAATCAGCAAAGAAGTCAAACTATCACTCTTTGCAGATGATATGGTACTATATGTGGAAAACTCAAAAGGCTCTACTCCAAAACTGCTAGAATGTGTACAGGAATTCAATAAAGTGTCAGGATATAAAATCAACGCACAGAAATCAGTTGCATTTCTTTACATCAACAACAAGACAGAAGAAAGAGAAATTGAGAAGTCAATCCCATTTACAATTACACCCAAAACCAGAAGATACCCAGGAATAAACCTAATCAAAGAGGGAAAGAATCTATACTCAGAAAATTATAAATTACTCATGAAAGAAATTGAGGAAGACACAAAGAAATGGAAAAATGTTCCATGATCATGGATTGGAAGAATAAATATTTTGAAAATGTCTATGCTACCTAAAGCAATCTATACATTTAATGCAATCCCTATCAAAATCCCATCCATTTTTTTTTCAAAGAAATGGAACAAATAATCCTGAAATTTATATGGAACCAGAAAAGACCTTGAATAGCAAAGGAATATTGAAAAAGAAAGCCAAAGTCGGTGGCATCACAATTCCAGACTTCAAGCTCTCTTACAAAGCTGTCATCATCAAGACAATATGGTACTGGCACAAAAACGGACACAGAGATCAATGGAACAGAATAGAGAGCCCAGAAATAGACCCTCTACTCTATGGTCAACTAATCAACAAAGCAGAAAAGAATGTCCAATGGAAAAAAAGACTGTCTCTTCAACAAATGTTGCTGGGAAAATTGGACATTCACATGCAGAAAAATGAAACTGGACAATTTCCTTACACCACACATGAAAATAGACTTAAAATGGAAAAAAAAACACAAACAAACAAACAAAAAAAAACTTCAATGTGAGAAAGGAATACATCAAAATCCTTGAGAAGAACACAGACAGCAACCTCTTTGACCTCAGCTGCAGCAACTTCTTCCTAGGAACAACGCCAAAGGCAAGGGAATAAAGGGAAAAAATGAACTATTGGGACATCATCAAGATCAAAAGCTTTTGCATAGCAAAGGAATTAGTTAACAAAAGCAAAAGACAACTGACAGAATGGGAGAAGAAATTTGCAAGGGACAGATCAGATAAAGGGTTAGTATCCAAAATCTATAAAGAGCTTATCACATTCAACACCCAAAGAATAAATAATCCAATCAAGAAATGGGCAAAGGACATGAACAGACATTTCTGCAAAGAAGACATCCAGATGGCCAACAGACACATAAAAAATGTTCTACATCACTCAGCATCAGGGAAATCCAAATCAAAACCACAATGAGATACCACCTCACACAGTCGGAATGGCTAAAATTAAACAGTCAGGAAATGACAGACAAAAGACAGGAAATGACATCTCTGCAAGTATGCTGAGAAAGGAGAATCCTCCTACACTATTTGTGGGAATGCAAGTTGTTGCAACCACTCTGGAAAACAGCATGGGGGTTCCTCAAAAAGTTGAAAATAGAGCTAATCTATGACCCAGCAATTGCACTACTGTGTATTTACCCTAAAAATACAAATGTAGTGATGCAAAGGGGCATGTGCACCTGAATGTTTATAGCAGCCATGTCCACAATAGCCAAACTATGGAAAGAACCTAGGTGTCTATCAACAGATGAATGGATAAAGATGTGGTATATATATACAATGAAATACTATGCAGCCATCAAAATAGAAGAAATCTTGCCATTTGCGATGACGTGAATGGAACTAGATGGTATTACGCTTAGCGAAATAAGTCAATCAGAAAAAGACAACTATCATATGATCTCCCTGATATGAGGAAGGGAAGATGCAATGTGGAGGGTTTGAGGGGTAGGAAAAGAATAAATGAAACAAGATTGGAATGGGAGGGAGACAAACCATAAGAGACTCTTAATCTCACAAAACAAACTGAGGGTTGCTGGGGGGTGGGGGAGAGGGAGAGGGTGGTGGGGTTATGGACATAGGGGAGGGTATGTGTTATGGTGAGTGCTGTGAAGTGTGTAAACCTGGCGATTCACAGACGTGTACACCTGGGGCTAATAATACATTATGTTTATAAAAAAATAAAAATATTTAAAAATGTTGAAGTGATAAAGAAGTAAATTTTACGTTATCTGTATCTGACCACAATTTAAAAAGAAAAAAAAAAACAAAATAAAAGAGAATGTAAAAAAAAATGTGCATTATCTTGCAGGTTAATTTAATCCTTATTCAGATATTAGAGTATTTTTCACAAAAGTGATATAATTTTTTCTATTTCTGTGATAAATTTAGATTTTAACTTATGCTATATTGATCTTGCACTAGTAATATTTTAGATCCCATATAAACATTATTAAAATCTAAAATTATATATATTTTTGTTTTAATCAAGAAAAATACACTGTTTTTAAAAAAAATTATAACTCAGTTTTGATCGTATAGAATGGGACAAATATTACAACATTGTTATAAGCATTGTATCTGCTATTTTGAGTTTTCTTGTTTGTCCATTTGGTGGCATTATCATAGGCTATTAAATAATTTCATAGGCCTTAACTGAAATGTGTACAATTTTCTTTTCTAAGTGCCATGAATACCCATCTCAAATGCACCACAAGTCAGATTCATTGAGTATTACAGACTCTGACATCATGTGCTATGGTAGGTTAACCAAATAATTCATTATCCAAACCCAAGTATTTTGAGACTTAAAGGAGAAGCTATTATTAATTGTGCTATAATAAAAATGAACAGAAGCAGTCTTAGGTAAACCAGAGTATATAGTTACCTTATTTATGGGCCATATTTTAAAAGAACTGGTGACAAGCTTAGTAATTTTAGCTGTCTTCACTAAATCACATTGATTTACAATAATAATAACAACATTTATTGAGTGAAACTGTGTTGAAGATAGAGATTTTAAAGATATTATCCATTTCCTCTTCTGCTAGGTGCCAAAGAATTGTTAAATATATTATCTTCCTCCATGGAGATTAAAGAGCCAATGAAGATTAGACACATAAAAAGTGAGTGAAGAATCGAAATGGCCAATATATTTGTACAGTGATTGGCACATGAGATTATTACTCATAAAATCAAAGAAATGAAACCACTTTGACTCATCATGCTCCTGCATTCAGCTAATTTACTATATAACAATTTCATGGAGGCTATTCAATTTGCAACATTTGTTCTTATTATTCTAAATTTACCTCTGCCAAATTTAGATTATTGTGTGAGACATTATAGTAGCTACTATAATTACAGAAAAATGTGACATGGACTGCCTTGTTGTGTAGTAGTGATCTGGAGTACAGGGTACAGAAAAGTGAGCTATTGATGAAGAAAGCAGGTTATAAATTTTATAATAAAACTATGCATAAAGCATTATAAAAGAACTGCTAGATGTGACTTATTTTCCTCTCAATGTTCATTTCAATTGACTGACTAGTCTCATTTTATAAATTTTTTAACCATTCTTTCCTTTTGATTTGTCATTATGTGTTAAGTCCCTTTCTTCCCAATAACTAATGCACAATATTAGAGTGATAATATGTTGATCCCAGTATTGCTCAGCACCTCAGGAAAGTGTCTTCTAGAGCTATAGGGAACCAATGTACATTTTGTAGGTTGTCGCTGATGAAAATAAGAGAGTTAGAATGTATTTTCACAGGATAATTTTATATTAGTCTTCACTGACAATTGTCTTTGATTTTTTTAATCTATTCATGTAGTTCACCTTTATAGAAACTTCTTTAAAGTCTTCAGAAAATAATGGATATATTATGTATGTTTTGTAAGTAAAAAATCATATAAAGATATCTGCACCAAATATTCACTGAAAATATACCATTATCCTCCTTAGAAGTATACTACATTTATAAATAAATATGCACACCAACCCAATTTTCCCCAAATAATAATTTGTGTTTTAGTCAGGATGATGTTTCTGAAATACAAAACTGATCTAACCATGTTATTTTCCTTAATTCCTTCCACTTTTCTCAGGATGAAACTTAACCTGCTTAGCATATTTTATAAGGTACTCCTCCCTCATACCTTGAGTTAATGCCACAGAAAACTGTGGTCTTCCTAGGGCCAATTACCCTTCTAGCCTGGACCATCCTTGAAAAGCACTTTGCATTTTAATATGTATGCCCCCTTATTCATCCTGTAATTCTCAGGTTTTTTTCACCCTGCCCAATAATCTGTTTCTCAAATTCTCTATATTAGTTTAGATTCTTTCATAGGCTTTCCTATAGCAATCTCCTACTAGCTATTAAACTGCTTTATTATATCCTGTTATGTTGTAAAACAAACAAAACCAAAATAAAACAAAACAAAAAAAAAAGAAAACAAACACAAAGACAAAGTTAATAATAGTACATTTTGCTGTCACATTGGATTACCAGACATGACTATCATAACATTGTGAAGTATATGCCATTATATACGCACACTATAAATGGGGAAACTGAGGCTAAAGGGGGTTAAATTCAAGTCACATAAATAGTAAGTGGAAAAGCTGGAGTGCAGAGCCAAGTGGTCTGACTTCAGAGCCTAGGCTATTTGCTATTCTTAATGATCTCTCTTTTTTGCCATTTTATTTCTAATGTCTGCCACTTTAGTCATTGACAAGTGTTAGAGAAGGCAGAGCTATGAAAGTGTATCAAGAGAGATTGATGTAATGGAATAATTTTATATCTTGACTGTCATGGCAGTTGCAGAAATCTGTACTTATGGTAAAATTACATAGAGTAAATATGGCACACACACAAAGTGCTTTAAAAAAGAAGAAATCTGCATAGGGTCTGTGGAATTTACCAATGTCAGTTTCTTGGTCGTGCTATTATACAGTCAAGCAAGATGTTACTATTGGGGGACTGGGTGAAATACCTTCTCCATATTATTCTTTGCAACTTTTGTGAATATATAATTATTTCAAATTAAAACTTCAAAAATTATTTAACAATTTTTTTAATAAAAATTTAGTTGCTTCACGAAAGAACAAATATAAATATAGTTTCATTTAGTTATGTCATCTTGATTATGAAGCAATTAGTTTTGGTAAGTTGGATGCTCTTTACTTATTAACTCCACTTTATATAGATATGAATATATATATTTCTTCCTCTTTCATATATATATATATGAAACATAGATGTATATATAGAGAGATACATGCATATTTCAGAGATATTGTGGGATCAGGTCTTGACCTCCAAAATAAAGCAGATACTACAATAAAGTGAGTTAAATTGATATTTTTGTTTCCTATTACATATAAAATTTATGTTTATATTATAGCCTGTAGTCTATGAAGTGTGTAATATTACATCTAAGATAACAATGTTCACACCTTCATTAAAAATATTTTATTGCATTAAAGAGGGCACATGATATGATGAGCACTGGGTGTTATACTTAACTAATGAATCATTGAACATTACATAAAAACTACCTTTCCTGGGACACCTGGGTGGCTCAGTTGGTTAAGCGGCTGCCTTTGGCTCAGGTCATGATCCCGGCATCCTGGGATCGAGTCCCACATTGGGCTGCTTGCTCTGCAGGGAGCCTGCTTCTCCCTCTGCCTCTGCTTGTCACTCTGTCTGCCTGTGCTCGCTTGCTCTCTCTCCCTCTCTCTGACAATAAATAATTAAAATCGTAAAAAAAAAAAAAAAAGACAAAAAAACCTTTAAAAAAAAACTACCTTTACTAATTGATTTTAAATAAAAACAAACAAATAAATAAATAAATAAGAAAAATATTTTATTATTAAAAAATGCTAACCATCATCTGAGCTTGCAGCCAGTTGTAATCATTTTGCTGATGGAAGGGACTGCCTTGATAATGATGGCTAATGACTGATCAGGGTGGTGGTTGCTAAAAGGTTGGGGTGGCTATGGGAAATTTTTTTTCATTAAGATAAAAGATAAAAGATACATAGTAATATTTTGAAAGGATTTTTTTTTTCTTTTTAGCAGTAGCTTTCAACAGTGGGCTTAAAATATTAGGTAAACCATGTTCCAAATGAATGCTATTATTGGGGCTATGTTGTTTCATTTATAGAGCACAAACAAAGTATATTTAACCTAATTCTTAAGAGCCCTAGGACTTTTGGTATGGTAAATGAGTATAGGCTTCAACTTAGTCACCAGCTGCATTAGCCCCTAACAGAAGTATGAGCCTGTTCTTTGAGGCTTCTAAGTTTTGAAGCCAGGCATTGACTTCTCTCTAACTATGAAAGTCCTTCCAATAGAAGATACCTTCTTCCAATCGAAGGCTGCTTTGTCTACATTGAAAATCTGTTGCTTAGTGTAGACACCTTCATTAATTATCTTAACTAGTTCTTTTGGATAATTGGCTGCAGCTTCTACATCAGCACTTGCTGCTTCATCTTGTGCCTTTATGGTATGAAGATGGCTTTTCTTAAACTTCATGAACCAACCTCTGCTAGTTCAGACTTTTTTTCCTGCAGCTTCCTTACCCTCTGGTTCATTTTGTGGAATTAAAGAGAGTTAGTTCTTACTTTGGATTAGACTTTGGCTTCAAAAATAGTTTGATCTCTGTGTAGACTCAAAAAGGTTTGATCTGTGCAGACCAGTGAAATTTTCTTTATATTAGTAGTAAGGCTGTTTTGTTTTCTCATCATTCATGCATTCACCTGAATAGCACTTCTAATTTCCTGCAAAGACTTTTTGTTTGCATTCACAACTTTACTAATTTGGTGTAGTACACTTAGGTTTTGGCCTATTTCAGCTTTTCTCACTAAATTTAATCATTTCTAGCTTTTAGTTTAAAGTGAGAGGTTTGCAACTCTTCTTTTTGCTTGCCCACTTAGAAGACTTTATAGGATTCCTAATTGACCTAATTTCAATATTGTTTCTCAAGAAACAGGGATGCCCGGGGAAAGG
>RCUC01151964.1:0-43472 GCA_003697995.1 Taxidea taxus jeffersonii | reverse complement strand
GTGGGGGTGGTGTCGTGAGGTTTGGTGTAGTTTCCAGGATGAAACGGTGGTGGTGTAAACCACCACAAATGGATGCATAAAGTAAGCGACTTTATTTTGCAGCAACAGGCTGGTGATGTTGGGATATGACATTAGGAAATTGTGCAAATGCACGTTTTTAACTGAATGAGGTTCAGTCATTTATTTATTAATCAATAACATAGTCAATCATTCTTTTAATAACACATGTTCTGAGTGTACTGTGCCAGACCCTCTTCCAGGTGTTAAGTCTACAGGCTCCAACAAGCCAGAAGAAAGGAAGGAAAAAGAAAAAGGACAAAATCCTTCCCTCAGGTTACAATAGCAGACGCATGGGGCCAGCAAAGGCTTCATTCCAAAAGCAAGTAGCTCTGCTTACAAATGTCTCCTGAACCAAAGGCACTCACCTTAAAGTCATTTGGTCTAAACTCTAAGAGATAAGATTCCCAAGAGCATGACAACTGAATCTGAAACTATAGCATCTTTTCTTAAAAATAAGATTTATTTATTTATTTGGGGTTGTGGGAAGAGCAGAGCAGAGGGAGAAGGAGACAAGCAGACTCCCTGTTGAGCGCAGAGCCTGATGCAGGTTTGAGTCTCATGACTCTGAGATCACCACTTGAGCCAAAACAAGTGACTGAGCCACCCAGGTGCCCCTGAAATTACAAAAGCTTTAAACATTAATTAAAGAGAATGTGAAGGGTATTGGCATAGTTACCACATTATCACACATATCTATACATACACAAACATGTAGTCCTATTAAGATCTGATGTTCCAAATGGCCTAAACTATATATTGACTCACAGTCAAGGAAAACACAGACTGAGATACTCCTAACGGTGATAAGGTTTATTGTGATGACATTTATTGATGGCTTATTATGTGCTAGGCATTGTTCTGAGAGCTTTACATGTGAAAACTCATTAATTGTCAGGAAAATCCTACAAGCAGGTAGTGAATTTTTTTGAATGAGGAAGTTGAGGCACAGAAAAATAGAGTAATTTGCCCAAAGTCACAAAACCCGTAGGAACTAAGCTAGATCTTAAGCCCAGAAATGGAGTTCCTGAGTTCCTGGGTCCCAGAGCCTATGTTCTTTTTCTTTCTTTTTTTTTTTTTTTTTAAGATTTTATTTATTTATTTGACAGAGAGAGAGAGAGATCACAAGTAGGCAAAGAGGCAGGCAGAGAGAGGGGGGAAAGCAGGCTGCCTGCTGAGCAGAGAGCTCGATGCGGGGCTAGATCCCAGGACCCTGAGATCATGACCTGAGCCGAAGGCAGAGGCTTAACCCACTGAGCCACCCAGGCGCCCAGAGCCTATGTGTTTTGTTTTGTTTTGTTTTTAAAGATTTTATTTATTTATTTGACAGAGAGAGAGAGATCATAAGCAGGCAGAGAGAGAGGCAGAAGCAGGCTCCCTGCTGAGCAGAGAGCCTGATGTGGGGCTCGATCCCAGGACCCTGAGATCATGACCTGGGCCAAAGGCAGAGGCTTAACCCACTGAGCCACCCAGGTGCCCCAGAGCCTATATTTTTAACCCTGTTGTCATCACATCGCCTAATTGAGCTGGAGAATGTGCGTCTCTACCCTAAGATTTTTTTTTTTTTTAAGGATAATCCAAGGGTCTTGAAATAATTAGGTTCCCAGGAATCCTCTCCAGAACTTGTTCCCTCTCCCTGAATTTCCATGTCCATAGAAATACCTGAATGCTGCCCCTGCTCACTAACAGACTCCTGATTCTCACTGCTATATTACACCTGGCCTCCATGGCCCTTCCCCCTATCCTGTCCCTTCTGCCCCACACCCACCATGAAGCTTTCTTTGCCGCAAGTGGAGGCCAGAACATCCACTCTTGCCTTCCTGGTAGCCCCAGGTCACATCAGAATTGCTGTAAACTGCATGATCCGTGGATAGACTCTGATTCTATGGAGGGAAAGACACAGAGGCCACTAGAAGTACATGCTCTTGCTTTGCTCTGAGCACATTTCTTCAAAATGTATCTTGAGAAATTACTCATGAATAAATTCTCTACCATATTACATGCATATATGTGTTGTTTATATACATATAACTATATATATGTAAATGTGACTTTAGAGTATGTGTTCTTAAGTGTGATCATGTCTCTGTAGCTATTTTTTTTTTTGGAAGCCTAGGAGACCATGATACATGAAATGGGCCTCGAAGGATGACTAGGAATTGGTGAAGGTGGGAAGGAGGGAGAAAACATTTCTTGGAATATCACAGGGAGACTAGCTTATAACCAAGAGTCTTCAGGGGTTTTTCCTATGGCCCATGAGAAGCTGCAGAAAGACAGATGTGGGTTTAAATCCTGAGAAAGATCACCAACAAGCAGGGTTGCCTGGAGGGACAATGAGGTTCTCTGGGGTTCACGGGTACACTCCATGTGCACCCAGATAGAAGAAGACAATTACCTCTCAGGGGTTTAATAAGAGAGCTTGAAATATTTAATAGGGGAAGGGAGTGGAGATTATACCCTCATTCGTGTAATAGACACTTGTCCTCAGAGCTGAGATGCTAGGGACACGGGGCTGGAAAAATAAGCTTGAAGCTCAGAATTGCATAAGACTGGATGGCAATGAGGGTTCTGTAGCCTCCCCCATTTGTAGATGATAATAATAATGATTATAAGGTCATTTGATTCTATATAGATTCTGTTCCTTCTGGGTATGGCCCTTTCAACTCTACTTTCTAACAATCCCTGGAGCATGAGCCTGGGTTGTAGCCAGTCTCCTGTTCCTCGGTCCTGATGGCTCCAGGCTCTCCAGAGCACCAAGCACTGCTCATGGAGACACAGGCACCCACAAACAGAGGGTCACATCACCCATTAGAGTCTCATTGCCCCATAGGGGAGCTCTTTGGAGCCTCAAATTTATGTGATCTCATTGGGAGTTTGCAGTAAGAGGAAGAAGACTTTCTGAAGGAGACATAAGAATGTGGCAGAGCAGACATTTAGAGGAAACAATGGAATGAGAGCCCCTCTCCAGCAGTGCCCCCACCAGCTGGTTAGATGGGTGATGTTGCACAAGCCACCATAATTTGCTGGGCTTCTACTTGTTTACCTCTAGAAAGGGGTGGAATTCTACCTTTCCCCAACAGCATAGCACATGTGGCCATGTCCTATGTAATTGTTACAGGGCTATATTTATGGAAAGAGTAACATGTATTGACTTCTAGCCATCATGTATAGTGAGATAATTAATTGGACAGGTCAAAGCTCCACCAGCATCCCTTCCATGAAGAATTGTGTCTTCCTGATCATTGTGTCAAGTTCAGTGCCTGGAACAGAGTAAGTGCTCAATAAATAGTGTTGAATAAATGGGTCAAGGCAAGTTGAGTTGCACAGAGGGTGGGTTTGATGCCCCACGTTCCCTGCCACAATGCCCCCTGCCATGACCACCATGCCCAGCCTGAGCTGTTCAGCCCCAGTCTTCCTCTCTGCCTTTCTTCTCATCCCCTTCCGCATCTCTGGGACCCAGGCCATCCTCACAGACTGCTATGTGTTCTCTGCAGGAGGAGTCCCACTGCTGTGGCGCCGCCCGGGGGCACCTGGGACCCTTCCTGCGCTGCGGACAGCAGTGCAGGGTCCATTCCCCGCAGCTGCAGGGAGCCTGGGCTGCCCAGACGTAGGCACCCACGGGCACCACAAGCAGCACAGCACACAGGACCACTGTGATGTGCAGCAGGCGCTCCCGGCCCTCCAGCTCGCGGTGGTCTCTGCCCGTCACAAAGACCACACACTGGCCCCAGTGTGCAGGCTGGCCCTCCAGGCTGAGGCACGCCTCATATTTCGTGCTGGGAAGGAGGTTCTCCACGGCATATGTGTTGATTCCGGGGCCAACGTGCACCACTTCCTTCCTGAGCGTTTCATCTGATGTAAGGTAGAGGGTGAACCATTTCTCTTCGGGAGTGTCCACCACTGCCAACCACTCCAGCAAAATGCCATGCACTGTCTGCTTTACAACCCGCAGGTCAACATAGGCATTGTCATGTGAAGGGAAAGAGGGAGGCAGGGCCTGGGCGGGCTGGACGCGGAGGGAGATGACAAGGGTGCTTCTGCCCAGGAAGTTGGAGGCCACACAGGTGTAATTGCCTCTGTCTACCAGATGCGCAGCAGGTATGACCAGTTCCGAAAGAGCAGTGTCTTCTGCAGTAGATGAAGTCAACACTGGGGGAGAGAGAGCAAAACAGCTCGATAGACACATCTCTGATAGAAAGCTGGGCAGTTCAGAAATGCCAGTTTTGTTTTTTTTTAAGCTGGAGGTGACCATTTATTAAGCAATGTTTGGTGCTGCGTATTTGCCTCTCAGCACCCTTGAAAGGTAAGTACCCCAGTTTTACACATAAGAAGCTGAGGATAGGAGTGAATAAACAACTTGCCCACAGGGAGAGATGTTCAGAGGCAGTGACTAATCAGGAACCTTGTTCTTCTGCCTATAAAGACCACACTTCCAACTTCACTAGCTGTTCCCAGCAAACCACCGGAAGTGTTGCTAAGCTAACAGCATGGTTTGGGGGAGATGTCTTACAACGATGTGATATTGTGAGCTTCAAAAATTGCCTTTTTGGGGCACCTAGGTGGCTCTGTCAGTTACGCATCCAGCTCTTGGTTTCAGCTCAAGCCATGATCTCAGGGTCATGAGATCAAGTCCTGTGTTGGGCTCCATGCTCATCAGGGAGTCTGCTTTTCCCCCTCTCTCTCCATTTCCCTCTGTTCCTCCCCCCACTTGTGCTCTCTCTCTTTCTAAAATAAATAAATAAATCTTAAAAAATATTTAAAAGAATTGCCTTTTTACTTCCCAGATATGGAGAGGCTCAGAGTCTGGATCCAAATGCCTAGATTCTATCCTTTACTAAGTATATGATCTTGGACCAGGTGCTTAGATACTTTTGGCCTCAATTTCCTCATTGGTAAAATGGGATGATAATAGTACTCATTCCCTAAGTTCGATAGTAAGTGCTCAGTGTGAGTTGTGTTATTACTGAGAGGATACATATAACATGGTACCAAGGAACTTAATACTATAGAACACTAAAAAAGACATGCGCATGCATCTCACTGTTCTTCAAGATGCTACCAGAATAAACCCTACATTTCTCCTTCACTGGTATTTAATCTTAACCCAATAAGATGTGATTAAAATGATAGTAAAAAATTAACAGTTCATGGGGCCCCTGGGTGGCTCAGTGGGTTAAAGCCTCTGCCTTCAGCTCAGGTCATGATCCCAGGCTCCTGGGATCGAGCCCCGTATCAGGCTTTCTGCTCGACAGGGAGCCTGCTTCCTCCTCTCTCTCTGCCTGCCTCTCTGCCTGCTTGTGATCTCTGTCTGTCAAATAAATAAATAAAATCTTTAAAAAATTTTTTTAAAAAGTCAACAGTTCGTTTTGTTAGGTATTTTTTAATCTTCCAGCAGTTTGTCACTATGCGTAACAAATATATGGGTAACTGACTATATTTCTCAAGTTTTACTCATATATTTCTAGTTGTTGTCTAGACAGCATTAAGATATCACCAGGGAGGCAATCCTTGGCCTTATGCTGTGTCCCAACCCTGTAGGGTAGCAAAAAAGGTGATTGCAGCTGAGGTATGAAAAGAGAACATAGAGTTTCAGGACATGAGAGGCAGGCTTAAGTCCCAATGTTGGAACCCATAGGGGTCACTTCCTCACCCAGGGTCCCAGTATTACAATTTTAAACCAATAAGATCTGAACAATACAGTGGTAGGAGGTATAAAATTTAACCAGTATCTAGGAATTCCCAACCTTGCCCAATGGTAAGAATTACTTGGGAAAGGAAGAGTGGAGAAGAGGGAACCCTAGTCAATATACATTAACCTCAGACCCTTCCCTAGACACAAGGAATCTGAATCTCCAGGGCAGGGCCTGGAAATCTTATTTCAAACAAGTACCCCAGATGAGTCTGCTCCAGAAATTTTAGGAAATAATTAATAGATAATCTCTAGAATCAGTCCTAGTCAGAAATTCTATGATTTAAAAATACACAGCATAGTATTTTGCATCTAGAAGACTCTCGGAGAACATATTTGTTCATATATAATTTTATAATATTTATACAATATGTCAAATATATATATTTATATATCAATATGTCAATATGTCAATATGACAATATGTCAAATATTCAAATGGGATATATATATATCCCATTTGAAATCATGCCAGTAGTGGGACACTGTCTTGGAAACTTTCTGTTGTGGTAGGTATAATTCAGGCCTACCCCAATCTTACTGGCACCCTTACTTTGCGATTGATCCAGTATAGAACATCCCTACTGAGGACTGGGTTGCTGTAAGACCTCACTATTCCCCCAGATACATTGAGAGGGTGTATGTGGCTTACCATCGAATTCCCTCCACATGCTCAGGGGATAAGTCCACGCAATGGTTGGTGAAGGGCTGGCCTGTGCCAGGCATCTCAGGGTCACATTCTGGCCCAACTGGACGGTGACACTTGCACTAGGGGTTGAGATCTGTGGCTTCATGCAAGCACTGAGCTCAGTTTCATGAATAAGTTGCCCTGCCTTGGAGAGAGGGCTTTGGCACATCAGGTAGGAATTCGCCAGGATGACCGGGATGGTGATGGACTTTACAAACTGGACAAGTCCCCTCAGGCGACAGTCACATACCCAGGGGTTGTTGTGCAGTGCTAGCACCATGCCAGAGAGAATCCTAGCTCCACAGCCAGGCTGCAGGTGTTTCCGGTAGACCAGCCAGTTCAAGAAGACACTCTTAGATACAACTGTAAGCCTATTGGAGGATAGATCAAGGTAGGTCAGGTTGATCAAGAACTGAAGGGCTAGCTCAGGGAGCACATCGATCCTGTTGTGTTTGAGATCCAAGACCTTCAGGAGAGGAGTGGCTTGGAATGCTGTCCATGGTACTAAATGGAGCTTGTTCCCGTCCAGTCTCAGCTCTTTCAGTTCTGACAGATGCTCTAAGGCTCCCGGGTGTATCACAGTGACGTTGTTAAAATTGAGCCAAAGGTATTCCAATGTGCTCATGTTGATGAAGGACCCTCGAGGCAGTTCAAATAAGGGTGAATTTTCAATTCTCAACAACTTTAACTGCTCAGGATGGTTCCTTGGGATCTTTCCTAAAGAGATAGATATGCACTGCAGAGCCCTGTACAAGAAATCACAAAAGCTTTAAGGTGAATATTGGGGGGGTCTCCTGGGTGGCTCAGTCAGTTAAGCGACTGACTCTTGGTTACATGCAGGTCATGACCTCAGTGTCCTGAGATCAAGCCCCGAATTGAGCTCCCAGCTCACCAGGGAGTCTATTTTACCTCTATCTATCTCTCTCTCCCTCTGCCCCTCCCCCAACTCATGCACATTCTCTGACTCTCTTTCTCTAAAATAAGTACATATATCTTTAAGAAAGAATAACATCAGGCAAGCGAGATCAGGTTTATTCTGGCATTAGACATATGAATTTAAAGAAAAAAATAGGTATTATTCACTTGAAATAAAAGAGACCCATTTTGGTAAAAGTGCACAGTTCTCCAAAGTTCAGCACCAACTAGAGGTTAGGCTGATTTCCTGCCAAATCTAGGTCTGTCATCTCTAAAGAAAGCCCATCCCCTACAACCTCCTGGCATCTTGTCAGCATAGCCCACCTGCCGAAACTGTCCTCTGAGCAGGTACATCCTGGCAAACAGGGTGGTTGAGCTGCATGTGAATCCAGAAAGACCAGAACTAGCAGGAAATAATGGGAAACTGAAGCCATATTCTTCTGTAAGAAAGCACCTTGCAAGTTTTGAATAAGTATAGACCAAGCTTCCGAGTGGCAGATCCTATTATTGGTAATCCATGGTGATGTAGGTCAGCACAGCAGTGGCAAAGCCCCTGGATGCTCATAGGTCTGTTATGGCCCAGATCCTAAGCTCAATAAGAACCCATGAAGAGGGAGCTATGCCTCTTAACTAAGATCACAGAATTCACCCTTTGTCTGGTTCTTCAGTCTGCAAAGCAAACTCTAAACCAATTGTCCTATTCAGCACAGATACTGCCTTCCCTCAGTTTCTTAAAAAATGATCTGAAAAACAATCAGGTAATACTATCCTGAGCACTGTGGTTCTGGTTATCGGGCCAGAATCCATCTAATACTTCATCTATCACAATTCGCTCCTGAAAGCTCAAATTTTCAACCACTGTCTAGAAGTGAATGCAGATGGTGGGTGATAAAGATGGGACCACTGCTGTCCCTGGTTTTCTCCCACACCTCATGTGATGGATTCATTCTTATACTGCATTAAGACAGCTGTCTCTGCCACATGGATGAGCAGAGTCAGAGAAGCATCACAGTGCAGAGGTTAAACCACAAGACTGCATTTTCTGATTAAGGAAACGTGTGTTTGCTATCCTGGATCTCACAACTTTCCCTGAATGCTGTGTATTTCACATGATAAACATGAGACTTACATTTTAAGGTGAGATATATGTGATTTGGGGTACTTGCTCTTCCACTCCTTAGTAATTAAACAACTATTTATTGGTCAATTATTTATTGGCCACACACTTTCTAGGTGCAAGGAATCCACTGGTGGGCAAAACTATTTAGACCCTATGCCATGGAGTCTTCTCTCTACTTGGTGCTTCCTTGTCTTGAGATCTTTGGAAGGTCACTTAACCTCCATTAGTCTCAGTTTCTCCTCTGCAAGGTGAGGAAACTAATAAATACTTTACTGTGTTTCTAGGAAACTTTGAGGTTATGTAAAATAAAGTATCTAACATACAGTAATTATGTTAATTCCCTTCCTACACCAACAGACTCTTGAAGAGCAACTGATCCCATGGTCCTAGGATCAAGCCCCACATCGGGCTTTCTTCTCAGCAGTGAGACTTCTTCTCCCTCTTCCTCTAACTGCTGCTCCCCCACTTGTTCTCTCTCTTTCTCTCTCTTAAATAAATAAAAAAATTTTTTAAAAAGGATGACCCATCCATATGCTGTCTACAAGAGACTACAAGGTACTTCCTAGTAAATATTGACATTCCATGAGTTCCCCTAAGACTCAGGATATACATTATACTGTACGAAAGGCCTCAAGGAAGAAAATCCGCTTAGTAGTTAACCAGTGATGAGGGAAATGGGTCACCAACTAAGCTGATTACATTCCGGGCTTTCCATCCAAGCCAGATATATTTGTTTTTCTTGTCTAGCTCTACAATATGGCTAGATCTCTGAAGTCCTCTTAAGGTAAAAATCAAAACAAAGAAAGTACAGTGGGTGCAAACTTGTGCTAGACATGGAGATGTGTGGCCTAGACCCCTTCAAGGAATGGGTTCATGCTCACCTGCAAAGATTGCTTGCATGAGATCATGCCCTTCCCAAAGCAACCCATATACAGCAACTGAGGGTGAAGAGGTCCCAAGGGCCCAGCGAGTTTGGTCTAATGGGGGGGGGGGCACTCTGATCTCACTCCAGAGGTTTGCACCAGGTTGGCCAAGATTTTATCAAGCTTTCTTTTTGGAAAAATTTGACTTAATTCACTGCATCACAACCCAATAGTGAATTATTTTTTCAACTCCAAATATAAGGACCTAAAGATATCTCCATCCCCCACAATTTCTTCTATGTTCATCCCAGGCTACCGTCTTCCAGTGAATCCAGCTGAATCTAACCTTCCATTGGTTTGCTGAAAGCCTAAGAACAACCACTGGCATGTCATCTCTGGAATTATGCAGGCCACTTCTGCACTGCTCCTTCTCTCTTGACACCCTCATCTTCTGATTTTCTTATTTGGCATATGGGCACAAATGTGTAGCTGTGTTGTCAACTAAGGCAAGAGATTGGGACAATTAAAGCTGGGTTATGTCATTTACCTCAAATAACTAAATGGTGTCCCTAAACTCAAGAGATATAACAACAAGGGGAATTGAAAGCATCTTGGGGGTCATTCCATCCAGACCCACCAAAGTAGGTCTTAATGAATCATTGAAAAGTTTGAATTCTCTTTCCGTCTCTCTCTCTCTCTCTCTCTCTCTCTCTCTCTCTCTCTCTCTCTCACACACACACACACACACACACACACATCCACATAATATTAGATAAACACTAAGAAATTCTTGCTTTCAATTCCTGAATATTCATCAAACAAGATTTAATAAAACTGATTGGATATTACTTGTCTTTGGACCAATAATTGCTCAATCTTGATTGGCTCTGTCAATCATTTAGAGGAAATATCCTCACTATTTCAATAGGTGGCTGCTTTCATCTATTGCATTTATATTTGTGCTAATTTGGGGAGAGCCTGTCAATCTCATATATCAAACAATAAGAATTGAGTCTTGGGTCTCAACAGCAGAAATCCTTGATAAATTTATATCAGGGGTTGGAAAACTACAGCCTGGGAGCCAAATCCAGCCTGCCACCTGGTTTTGTGAATAACATTTTATTGGAATATATCCACACCCATTAACCTGCATATTGTCTATGGCTGCTTTCACATTCCATCAGAGGAGCTGAGTAGTAGTGACAGAGCCTATACTATTTACTACCTGATTTTCTTTACAGAATATGTTTGTTGACCCATGATGTAGACATGGTTTTGTCATCTTCCAACCAAATAATTTCTCTTACCAATGGCTATGTCCCTTAAGTTATGTTCAGATGTATCCTCCAGATGATGGCCAGAAAATATCCACGTATGGAAATACCATGCACATGTGTACTGGTGGTCTTATGATTCTTATGGTTTTCAGTGACTTGAAAAAATATCCACTTCTATAACTGAACTTGCTGTAGATTGCATTGCAGAGATCAACACTGAATAAAGACCCTCAGCCTGGCAGAAAGTTATCAGAGGCTTAGACCCTCCAGGAAAAACTGATCGCCACCCTCTATGAATTATTCAACTCATTGGGCTTCATTTTTTTTCATCTGTAAAATCAAGTAGCTTAGCCTCCATAATGGGTTGATGTAAAGATCAAATGAAAGAGAATAGGAAAATATGTTGTAAGGTCATATGTTGCAAGGTCTTCTGTAAATATGAGAGGGAGTACAGAAACTTTAGAAATCACTGCACTGGGACACTTGGGTGGCTCAGTTGGTTGAGTATCTGACTCTTGATTTCAGCTCAGGTCATGATCCCAAGGTCCTGGGATTAAGCCCTGCACTTAGCATGGAGTCTGCTTGTACCTCTCCCTCTGCTCCTCCACCCTGTTCACTCTTTCTCTCCTCCTCTCTCTTCTCTATTTTTCATAAATGAATAAAATCTTCAAGAAAGAAAAGAAATCACTACATCATAGTGTTTCATATTTGGCAATTGTTCAACACAATATGGAGTCTCTTAGTTGATATCAACAAAAGAGTTTCCTTGAACCTCTTGCTACCCCCAAATTTCCTCAGTTGTTAGCTAAAGGCCTTGGCACCACTCTGGATGCCCCCTTTGTTAGAGCTCAGTCCTGCAGACCAGACACAACATTGACTCTTTTGCTGGGAACATTCATCCTCACTTGTGTGCAGAGACAACCTCTCAGCGATTCCCCAGTTTTAAGCAAACGGAACAGGAATCCCACTTTGAAATGGCTTCCTGAATAACTGGGAAGGCCCTGAGATACCCTCAGGCACCCAGGGAAGTTTAGTCAAATAACAAAGGCCGTGCCATGGGGACAAAGGTGAGCTGTGTGTTGAATGTACCGTGCCACCCACCATGAACACTGTGAACGCTCTCTCAGACCCACATTCCTCCGGCCTGAGAGTATATGAGCAGGAGTTTCTTCGGCATCATCCAAACCTCTGGAATTTACTGAAAATCAAATGAAGATCTAGGAAGAATGGCAAAATCCCTAAGTGTAGACAGGGAGGACATAGCATGCATCCCTGCATGGGCAGGACTGAACGACTGTAACTAATGCATAAAGAGACTGTGTGTGTGCGTGTCTGTGAGTGTTGGGAGCCATGAGGCCTGGTCAAGGGCATTGCCCCACTAGGTTAAGGTTTGAACTAACGCTGGCCTAACCCTGCGGAGGGCGGGATGGCCCCTGCAGGTGACTGCCAAGGGCAGGATAGCCCTGTAGATAAGCAGGGTCTGTTAGTCTCTTGCCTTTTCATCTGATCCCTGTATCTCTCTCAAATAAAGAGCTGCTTGCTAATCTGCCGGAAACATCTCTCAGGCTTATGGGCCGGAGCAACTCCAAGGAGATAAATTATTCTGTACTCAGGACAATGGAGAACTTTAAATGTGTACCACAATGGACGGTTTCCTACCTAAGCTGATGTTTGTCCAAAGCTTTCACGAACTGAGTCATTAAAATACACCCTGTCGGGGCGCCTGGGTGGCTCAGTGGGTTAAGCCTCTGCCTTCAGCTCAGGTCATGATCGTGGGGTCCCGGGATTGAGCCCCATGTTGGGCTCTCTGCTCAGTGGGGAGCCTGCTTTCCTCTCTCTCTGCCTGCCTCCCTGCCTACTTGTGATCTCTCTCTCTGTGTCAAATAAAAAAAAAAAGAAAATTAATTAAAAATAAATAAATAAATAAAATAAAATACACCCTGCCTCCTGCAAAGGTATCACCTTCTCATTCCTACTTCCCTCCTATATACTTAGTTTCTTCAGAAAGCTTCTTGTTTTCCATTAACCTATCTCTTGTTTTCCTACAGTTCTTTATTATCTAGTTCATCCCTATAGCTTCTCGTTTTCTGTTAACCTTGTTTTCCTGCAGACCCCAGAATAAGTTACCAAGAAGCACATGTTATGCTACCTCCCATGGCTTTCTGAGGGACATGATTACTCAAGAAGCAAGACCCTGTCCCCTATCCCTGGTGCCAATCTGTACCATTTTGGCTTAACTAAAATAACATGTGGTGAACAAAGAGAAATGAGCTGGTGAGTGCTTACAGCCCCCTACCCCAAGTAAACTGCCTATATAAGAAGCTCGATAATCAGAATAAAGATGGAGATGCCTGACTACTGACCAGAACTCATTGTGTGGCTCTCTCATTCATCCTGCTGACACCACCCCTCCTTAGAGGACACCTGGACCTGCCGAGGCTGGACCCCGGCATGTGAGTTAGCATAAATGTAATCAAGATGCCAGTGAGGGGAGTGGTAAGGATTGTCAGCTCTGGAACCAATTCCTGGTCCAGATTCCAGAGCTGTCATTTGCTAGCTGTGAACCTCGTGGGCAATGCAGCAGATCAGATCACTGCCCAGCAAACCATTTCCTGCCCCACCATCACGTCCCTGGGAGAACTGTCCTTGGCTGCTCTTTGAAAGTTGGCTTTGGCCCTGGGACTTGCTTTGGCAGGTAGGATATGGGTGGCAAGGGCAGCGTGCCAGTTCTAAAGTTGAGAACTCAAGAGACATTGCCTATTTCTGCTCATGCTTCTGATATCGTCCCACCCCTCCAGGAAAGCCACCTGCCTCAGGCAGCCACTGACTCTCCATCCGGGGCCCCAAAGAGAACTCATGGAGGAGAACCATCTGGGTCAACCCACAGACCTGTCATGGTGTGAAAATAAGTACTTGTCGCCGTATACCACTGATGTTTTGCTTTATTTGTTACACAGGAAAAAAAAACTGACTGATACAGGCAAGTTGGTTAATCCCCCAGGTTCTTCTCCAGGAAAATGGGGGGAACACATAGCGCCTGCTGCAAAGGGCTGTGATGAGAATGAATTAAGTTAATGTACATAAAGCACTTAGAACACTTCCTGGCATACCAGAAGCACTTAATAAGTGTTACTGGTTGTCACTGTGGGTAAAGGTCTGAGGAAGTGGGTACCCGAGCGGGAAAGAGTGGGTGAGTGTGGACCCAGGGTAAGCAGGTGGGAGGGGCAGAGGGAGAATGGATGAGAGCAGGTTTGTGGGCATCTGGAGGGGAGTGCCACTCAGCAAAAGTACTCATTGATCTGCCTGCTCCCCCTGGAGCCCAGGACCTGAGAGTCCAGGCTGGACCTGGCGGAGAGAAGCCTGTCAGCCTCACTGAGGCTGTGCTGGGACAGCTCAGAGCCATCCTCGCTGTGGCCCAGCCTCTCCAGGTTGACGTAGGCCCCTGTGGCCTCAGCAGAGCCCCCCGTGTGGCACTTGCGGCAGCGACGCTGCACAGCTCCACAGCACACGAGCAGGGTGAGGGGCAGGGCGATGACAATGGCCACACTGATTACTACCACGTTGATGAGCCGCTGAGTGGCCTCGGCATCCACCACACCATCCGTGGAGAAGATGACACACTGCTCCTTCTGGGGCACCAGGTCCCGCACACAGACACACGCCACATACTTGGTCTTGGGCGTCAGCCCACGGATGGTGATGCTGGTCTTCCCAGGTGGCACCACCACCCGCCACATGTTGTGCTGCCCGAAGACTGCGTACAGGACACTGAAGGTGGTTGTGTTCCCAGCCTGGGGGGCCTTCCACACCAAGGTCACGCTCTGGTAAGTGTCTCCCACCACCTTGAGAGACCTCACCATTCGGGCCTCCTGGTGTCCTGCCTGCCCATTCGAGCGCTCTCCTGGAGTCCCCACCTGGAAGTGCTGGAGGGTCAGCTCCCCCTTTGTGTTGGGCATAGGGGACCCAGTGGCCAGAACAGCAGGTCCAGGGATGTCAGGTACATGCCTGGCCACCATCTTGTATGCAGCAGCTTCTGCCCCCTCACCTGTCCTTGTCCACAGTGCCCCTGGGCTCCCACTCCGTTCTGTGGAAGCCTGAGGCTCCGTGATGGACAGAGAGATGACAGTTTCAGAGACTCCCAGAAAGTTCTTGGCCTGGCAGATGTAGTCTCCAGAGTCGAGGAGGGACACAGCAGGCAGGTCCAGCAGCGTCCAGCTCGTGCCATCGCTGGAGACTTCCTGGTGCACTGTGGGGAAAGAAGCATAAGGGAGAAAATGAATGGGTTCGTCAGCCCCCAGCTTCTCGCCAGGGCCAAGTTCATAGCCCCTGGACTGTGCATACTCTTGTATACACAGCAGACCTTGTCATCCTGAGAAGACACTGGAAGTGGTTCAACTTTCCATAGACTAGCCAAGGGGATCAAGATCACCGGGGCTCAGAGTGGGGAGACCTAGCTCAGGCCAAGTCTAAAGATGATCTGCCTTCCAAAATCTGCGGTATTCAAGCAATATTCTCCAGAGCTCCAGAGTCCTACAGAATGGACTCCTTGGGGCAGCAGGCAGCGCTTCGGGGGTAAGGTGGGTCCGGTGAACATGAGACAGAGGCCCAGCTGGAAGTGCTTGCCGACCCTGTCCAGACCCGCTGACACCCCAACACCAGCATTTCCAACTCTGTTTTACATGATGGAGATCCTGATCCAGTTTTGCTTGTAAACTGATTTCAAACTCACAGCCTTAGAGAAACACTTGCCAACCTAATTGAAGGAGACACCAAAGAAAGTGGCAGAGACATAAGGTTTTCTGGTCAGGCGCTAAGAAATGATTGCTCCTCGACCCCCATTTCTGCATGTAGGTGAGCCATGACTCCTGCAAACCCCACCACCCTAGGCCGGAGATGAACCATCTCTGCCTACACAGCAGAAAGAACACAGGCTGTGTGCTGTAAGCCAAGTGTTCAGCCTCTCAGAGTCTGTTTACATACAAAACAAGAAGGATAATCAGGTTGTTCTTTAAAGTACAGTGACATTGTGTGCATAACATACGTAACGTGAGGCACTCAAGAGATGGTAACTCACGTGGTTAATTACTCCTCGTGATACTGGCTTAATAATTACAGCTGGACACTTACTCCAAATATTAAATATACTAAGGGTATCTTCCACCAACATGGCAGAGTCTTGTTTCTCCCGGATGGGCCCAGATCAAGTGGCTCCTGGAACACGTAGGACAGGTTGAGAGCCACTGTCCCCCGACCTCCCCCGACTAAGCCTGCACAGTCTCTGTAGCCCACACACCTGTGCCTTTGAGTGGGTGCCCGTTGGCTCTCCTCCAGCTCATCTCTGGCCCAGGGACGCCAGTGGCCCCACAACGTAGCAATACCGCACTGCCCAGCGGGGACCTGACGCTGGCCGCCCCTGGACGGAGCCCTGGACTCTGGCACTTCCTCAGTTCCAGCTGGCTGAAGGCCACTCCGGCCAGGCTGCGTGGGCTGGAGCACTTCAGCCTGGCCTCTATGAAGGCCAGATGTGGGGCCCAGCCTTCCAGGAAAAGGGCCAGGTCATAGAGGCGGCAGTCGCAGGCCCAGGGGTTGTCCTGCAGCCCTGCGGGGGTGAGAAGGGAGGCAAGTGGTGAGCCCCTGATATTCAGATCCCCACGCCCAGCTCCTCTTCCCCCTCAGGGAGGACAAAGCATGCCCTGAACTCAGAGTCAGCAGAACTAGCCTCCAGGTCCAGCTCCTTGCTTCACTAGCTGTGGAACCTTAAGACCGGTTCTTAATCTTAACGGTAGCAGTACTTCCCTTTCAGAGTGGCTACAAGCATAAATAAAGGTAAATCATAGTAAGCTTTTGGGTAAGCCAAGCAGCATGCTGACAAAACTGGCAATTCCTGCGTCCATCCTTGGGCTGAGCCTTTCAGGCTACTGGCCAGGCAGTGAGTATTTTAGCAACACCTGCTAAATGCCAAAATCCATTTCTCAAAATTCTCAAATTCAAAATTTCCCCAAGTTTTTTTTCATGACCCCTGACCCTTGACCTCTCTCCTCCCAGCTTACGTGGCACTTTCAGCATCACGCTAGCAATGAGGGTGACTGTTCTGAGCCATGACCCCTTTGGCACAAGCTCAAAGGGGGAGGAGTGAAGAGTCCAGGAAATCAAATCCTATGTCATATCCACAGACGTCTTTACTTTAAAATTGAGCTTCTTTATAGAGATGAAAGTAGATCTCTGTACCCACCCTGCCCAAGAACCTTCTACAGATAGAGGGGTATCATGTGTCCTCACTTCAAAGGCACAGTTCCTTTTTATATGTTTGCATTTCTAAAATATGAAATGCATGCATTTAATGTGGTAACTCTTTATTTTCCAAAGATTGTTATTAAATTTGATAGTATGTCTGAGAATCAATGGCATATGATTTATTTACATACATATATTTGATATGGTTGGAAGCGGAAACATCAGGGGGTGGGGGGATTACATTCATCTGCTTGTACAGGGGGCATAGC
The DNA here is from genome assembly GCA_003697995.1 of Taxidea taxus jeffersonii. Classification (NCBI taxonomy): domain Eukaryota; kingdom Metazoa; phylum Chordata; class Mammalia; order Carnivora; family Mustelidae; genus Taxidea; species Taxidea taxus. The sequence continues at coordinate 26,360 of RCUC01151964.1, read as the reverse complement.
TCAGGGGCAGAGCATTTGATTGCATCCACAACTCTGAGGTCCTTCTGAACACTAGCTGGGAGGATGCCAGTTCCTTCCCCCACCCCTCCTCAACCCATACCTCTGGTAGCTGCTACCCTGTGTCACTGGTTAAATGTACCCCGAGAATCATCCCTGTCCCACTGTGGTGATGAGCTAGCTGGCTTTCACCTGTTGTAACAGAGTCCCCAAAGGATTAATCCAAACAGCAAAGTTAAATGACAGGGAAATGTTTACCCCTCAGACTGGCAAAATTTAAATGTTCCAACCATTTTCATTATTAGCCTCATGAGGGAAGAGATTTTCATCTATCTTCTTTTCTGCTATATCCCCAGCACCTAAAACTAAGACCCCACATTGATGGGCAATAAACTTTCAGAGTGGGAACATCTGCCTGGGTGGTCTCACACATTACTGGTGGGAGGGGGGAAGAACTGGCCCAGCCACTTGGAGACTATCAGACTGATATAAAAATGTCTAATGTGCACACTCCATGACCTAGGATTCCCCTTTTCAGTTCCTATCCTAGAGAAACATTTGCATGCACAAGAAGGCATTGTCAAGAATGTTCTCTGTGTCATCATAGGTTTTAGTAAAATAATGGAAAGAATCTAAAGGTCCATTAAAGGGAGAATGGCTATATTAACTGTGTGTAAGTCTACTATGGAAAATTATGCAGTTTACAAAAAATGAAATGGATCCATTTGTAGTAACTTAGATCTCCAAGACATATTGTTGAATGAAAAAGTTAGTGCTGGTTGATATATACAATATGGTCTGTACAGTATGAAATTTTATGTAAAACACACAAAGAACTTCTATGTGTATATATATATAGAGAGATATATATATATGCATGTAAATGCATTCTAAAATATAGGGAGCATGCAAATATAACAGTGGCTACCTGTTAGAAGGGGGAGTAGGAATTAGAATCAGAGAAAGGAACAAAAGAGTCTTTAGCTTTTTCTGTAAAGCATATATATATATATATATATATATGAATCTATAATTTAAAGGGCACTTAGTTAAATTTTATTCTCAAATAAACAATTTTTTCCATGTAAGTACTATTCTTTTTTTTTTTTTTAAGATTTTATTTTGTTTATTTGACAGAGAGAGATCACAAGTAGGCAGAGAGGCAGGCAGAGAGAGGGGGAAGCAGGCTCCCCGCTGAGCAGAGATCCCGACGTGGGACTTGATCCCAGGACCCTGAGATCATGACCTGAGCCGAAGGCAGCAGCTTAACCCACTGAGCCACCCAGGCGCCCCTATTCTTTTTTTTTTTTTTTTTTCAAATTTATTTGACAGAGAGAGATCACACGTAGGCAAAGAGGCCAGGCGCCCCTATTCTTATACACTATCCTTTATCAGGTGAGAAAGTCTGCCCAGTGGATGGCGCTGGAATGGGGCTTGCTGTTCCCTGCCCTGCTTCTAGTCAGTAGGGCTTCTAAATATTCCCTCCTCCTGAGACTCTCCTGGGCCTTAGGACAGAAGCTACCCTAAGCCATTCTAAGATTGCTCCAGCCCCTGGAGTGGAACCCCATAGGAGCCAAGGCCTGCTCCAGGCACATCCTGCTAAGAGGTCTCTCTCCTGCTACTACCCACCCACTCCCTACCACCCAACCTCTGCCACGACGCCATCAAGGTTCCCATCCTCTCACAGGAGAGAGGAAAGAGAACCAGTCTATCTGACATGAGCCTTAGGCCTAAACCACTGTTTACTAATCCCTAGGTTGTGTTTGTTCTGTAAAACAAAGGGCCTTGTACTTGTGCTATCTACCCTGGGATGTGGCAAGGGTCAAGTTCTATGAGAGGGCGAGAAATTAGGAAAGCTTCAGGGCCACACTAATGCTAGATAGCCAGTAAGGACTGACCAGTTAGCAAAGAGCTAGGACCACCTTCCTGCCACGTATGCGTACTTAGTGCTCCAAGGAGACTCTCAAGGGGATGGGGGTGTTCACAAGCCTTGAAGATTGTCGGAGGTTGGGTTTCCCAGAAGCAGACCCCTAGATGAAGATTAGCACGCAGCATATTCATTAAGGAGGAGAGGAAGGAAGGAAGCAGGAGGGAGACATGGAGCTGAGATAATTGGGGGTCTGGTGAATCCCTGGGGGGTTCTGGAGCTGAAATAGCCCATCTTAGTTATGCCAAGTGGCTGGGTCCTTAGTCTCCCACCTGACAGGTCTCAGGATGGAGGCTGTGTCCAGAAAGGTGCGTGGCCTTGGGCAAGGCTATTCTGCTGCAACGGCTGTCCCTGACAGCGCTGACAGCTGAAGGCTGCTGCTGACAGCCGCTGGAAAAGCAGGGCAGCCAGTCCTACTTTGACAGGGACCTGGGTGGGGACATCATCGTGCCTGGCACATGTACCTACCATGTGCTAAGGACTGTCTCTTTACCCGAAACACAACCTTTTGAGAGAGATATTATTATCATTCTCTCTTTACTGAAGGGAACCAAGGCACAGAGAAGCTAAGCAATTTCCCCAGGGACACACAGCTAGTAAGAGGCATCGCTGGGCTTTCCACTGGCAGCAGCTTGAGCTCCAAAGTGGCCAGTGGAAAGGCCAGTGTGTGCCTCTTACCCAATCTTCCCTCGAACCCACAAGGCAGGCGTGATTTCTGTTTTTCAGGCAAGGAACAGACGCAAAGAGGCTTAATAATTTGGCTAAGACACCACCTCCCAACCCGCCCCTCCCTCGCCCCCCACACAAGGTGGCTCCAAGAGAAGGATGCCGCCTCTTACCTAGCACCAGCCTGGTGCGGTGGCCGGAAAGGACGGACCCGGTCGGGTGAGCCCAGGTGGCCAGCAGCTCCTGCGGGAGCCTCAACAGCTGGTTGTTGGAGAGGTCGAGGAAGGTGAGGTTCCCCAGGAAGCGCGCGGCCTCGGGCGGCACGGCGGCGAGCCGGTTGGCTTGCAGGTCCAGCAGCCGCAGCTGGGGGGCGTCCTTGAGCGCCGCCCAGGGGAAGGCGGCCAGGCGGTTCCCTGGCAGGCGCAGCTCGCGCAGGCGGCGCAGGCCCCTCAGCATCTGGGCGCTGAGCTCGCTGAGGGCGTTGTAGGGCAGCCATAGCTGCTCAAGGCGGCCCAGCGGCTTGAAGACCTCCCCGGGCACTCTGCGAATGGCCGTCCGCTCCAGGCGCAGTCTGGAGGTGTCCGGAGGGAGCGACGCTGGGGGCAGGGTCATGTCAGGGTCGCTGCACAACACCGTCCTGGTCACAGAAATGGGGGACATTTTAGTGATGGTCCTATCGGGTCCGACACTCTCTCCCACTCCCTCCCGGACCTCCTTTCACGAGGTGTCTTCTGGTCTGCTTCGAACACCGGACCCCCGAACCCAGGCTCCGAGCTGCCGTGGGCCGTGGACCTGGGCCGGGAAACAAGCAGCCTCCGGATTTGCCTTCGCGGGACGGGGATGGGGGGGTGTGGTTCTTGCTTTCAGACCCTCACACAGGGGTCCCCGAGGCCCCTTGGTCCTGTCACTGGCCTGGAGGACCTCGAGCTTAAACTGTCCTCTCATTACAGCTCACACCGCCTGCTGCTACTAAGAATGAATAGTATCCATAAACCCTGAGATCATTTTGTGCACTGCAGCATTGCACGTAGGTATTAAAAGTGTTCCTTTGTTAAATTATATCTCAGTTTTGGTGACCACTTTGGCTTATCTTCATTAGAAATACATAAATATAAATTATATATATATATGCATATATATATATATAAACTATATATATATATACAATTTATCTCAGTGGGCGTCAAAAATGGAAGCCATATACTGGGTCCCTCAGGACTGTCCTGACTCAGGGACCACAAGATGATGAAGGCCTCTAAGAGCTAGGACTTTGTGGCCCTGCAATTGGATTCATATCTGGGCTATCTGCTTGGGGCTATGTATCCTTGAGTCCATTGTATAACTTCTATTTCCTCAGTTTCCAGTAACAGACTCCACCTCACAGGGTGGTTTCAGGGATCAAATGAGGTCATGTTGTGTACCCACTCTGCATATCTGTCACCTGCCGGAGTGCCATGCTATTTATTGACGCTATCACAAAGTTTGGCATTCCAGCACTGTAAGCTCCTTGCAATGATCCCTCTGCCCAGAGAGCAACGTCCTAAACCTTGTTCTATTAAATTTGACACTAAAGCAGAGGCTAGAGAGAGAAAAGGAAGCAGGGCTTGCCCTCCAAGAGCCTGCCATTCAAGGCTGTGTTGCATGCTATCCTGGAGAGCAGCACAGTCACATAAGGTAAAGAGGGGAAGATTCTCAAGGAGATAAAACTCCTTGAGGGACTCAGCCCTTTTCCAGCCTGTTCCATCTGGAGGGTTTCTCGGCTCACAGGGGAGGAAGCAGGGACAGGAGTCACGGTTTGCTTTGCTAGGTGAGTTGATTCTCTTACTGTAATAATGTCACAATGCATTGTTTGTTGTGGCCTTCCCGGTATAGCACCCTCTGCCAGCATCCATCAGCTCAGCTTGAACGCTCAAAGTCCACTGGCTAGACTTGGTTGGCTTTTTTTGGTCAGTGGTGTCCACAAAAGGCACAGTGACTCCCACCCACTCACATTCCTGAGCTATACATGGACCCCCTCCTGAGCGGTGGGTGCTGTAGAGATTCACGAGAATAGCCAACTCACGGATGCTCTGTCCCTGTCCCCATATAGCCTATAATCCAGCTAAGGAAGAAAGAACACTGGAGGCCGTGGTATTTTCAATGATAATGGAGGTTTGGATGCTGCAAGGAAGAAGGTCTTGTTGTAGGTGGGAGGAAGGCGGTGGTGGGAAAACATGAAAACATGTTATCAAGGGAAGAATCAAAGAAATCACTAAGAAGCCAGCACAGGCCAGTAGCACATCTAATGGGGCAAACTGGGCCTAAAGGACACCGTGACACCCTCTGTCCAGGTGCCCAGACTGGGGTCCCCTAGGAAACCGCAGTAGCCAAGAGTACCAAGAGTGCACACACCATGTTCATGATGTGGGAGCATGGAGGATGGGCAGGGAGTATGGGCAGCTCAGATATAAGGACTGACCCCTCTGACAGGCACTGGTTGGAGAAAAGCTGAAGAAGACATCTGAGACACAAGAGGAGCCTCCATCTGACTGCGCTATCCATGCCCGTGGCCTCTCAGGGCCCCTAGAGCCTTTCATGGCATCATTGCCCTCCTAAGACAAAATAGGCAGGTGGGCTCGCGTGTATTAGCCGTGGGACTGTCAGGCCGGTAGAACTGATGGTAAGAACTCCGGCATCAGAGGAGGGATGGCCACTGGCTGACATTGAGGGCCCTGGAAAGTGACCTTGGAATTTTATTTTCTATCCTAAGGTTAATCTGGGGGTGCTCTCCCCTTATCCCCGCCCATGACAGCATCATCAGATGAGAAGAGATCTGGAGATGGAACTAAAGCCCTGGGTTCTAAGACCAGGTCTGTCACCGATGCTGTGTGACTTTGAGCCCTATGCTTTCTTTGGGGTTCAGTGGGCAGGGGAGGCTCTTCATCACCCTGGTCACACTGTCCTGCACTGTGGGCTACCTCCTGGCCTGTTCAGGGCTCTGCTCTGGCTTTCCTTGGGGAGAGCATCCTTACATCAAATGATCCATATGGGTTGGAACATCAGAGACTTGGGTCAAGAATGGAGCTTTTCTTGTTCTTCAGACCACATGGGTATCCTTTCATGGGAATGTCTCTCCATTCACTCCATCCCCTCACACCCAATCAACCCAACATGCATTGCCAGGATCATTGTAAGGGTCACACTGAAAACTTGCTGCTCTGATCAGAAACCTCAGTGGCTCCCAGCAGCCACCTGAAACAAGGGAGAAAAGGAGGATGCAATTCCAAAATGTTGAAAAGATGTTAGGAAAGACCCTGTGCCAGGAGCTAAAATCCCTAAGCAAGTTGGGAAATGCAATGGTCATTAGTGGGTAATTTGAAGATATCAGAGAAAAGCTGGTGTAAAGACTGCCAGACAGAAAAAGGAGAGTGGCCCATGGTGGGAGAGCAAGGGTTCACGAATCATGGGGGCTTTGGAACATCCCATGGAAGTGGAGGAGGAGGGGATGGAGGTACTCTCAGGGCTCAGGTGGGGCTTAGGGAAGTGAAAGAAAACGCTGAGAAGGAGGGGTACTTGCCTGTGTGGAATGAGGATTCCTGGCCTTTCGGAGAGCCCAAAGAAATGGGTTGAGGCCAAGGCTGCTGGAGGCTAGGCCAGAGGAGCCCAAAGTGGAGAATGCAGGAGAAGGCAGGTGGTCACATTATGGGCGGGGTGGTATGAAATACCTGGGATGTGATTGTGTACCCCCAGGAGCTGAGGCAAGAGAATGGAAGAGGCCTGGGAGAAAAGGGGCTGGGAGATATAGGGAGGATGGTGGAATGGGAAGAAGAAAGGAAGGAGAAGAAAAGAAAGAGGTAAGGGGGAGACCCCCCTGCCCTTCAGAGGGTTCCTCACCACCAGGATCCTGGAAGAGGACTCAGGAAGGATTTCCTGGAGTGGGCACACTGGTGCCCCACCCCCCACCCCCATGTGTAAAGGGACTTGGTACTTCCCATGCCCTGCTGGCTGGAGGACAATGCAGAACAGGCCAGCCCCCTTGGACACCTGGGTTTCAAGGGCCCAAAGATGGAGGTCTCACCCAGCCATGATCTGGGGACCCTGCATCCAGGCCTCCCAACCCAGCAGAGATGCTACAGGGACCTGGGGGAGGGGGGTTAGTGGAGGGGGTTACCCATCCCCCATGTCTGATGCCATACCTGGCCTTGCTGCCATCACCCAGGATGTAGAGGCTGCAGCTGCATTGAGAGGGGCAGGAGCCCTGGGCTTGGGGGTGCCCCCAGAGGGCCAGGAACCAGAGCATGCCAACTGCCACCCTCATGGCTCCTGGCTCCTCTGTAGCCCAGGCAGGGCCTGTCCCTGCACTGCTCTGTCGTCCTGGCCCAGGAAGCCCAGCAGCTGCCCACGGCTCATCAGCCCCCTCCACATCCCTCCTGAGGCCATCGGATAAACAGGGACAGACCAGGGATTAGGGAGGGGAGCCCTGTCCGCAGCACTTAGCGGCTTATTGCTCCTGGAATCACCCAGTCCTGAGGGTGAGGGGCAGGGATCCTCTTCGGTAGCAAGAGTCCCAGGCCCAGAGAGGCCAGGGAGTGGCAAGGTGGGGCGGGTGGGCAGCGACTCAGGGGCAAGTGGCTCCTGGACTGGCCAGCTTGGCTGTCCACCTACAAGGTCACCCCAAAGACCCTGCCTGGGTACCCGGGCTCAGAGAAGATGAAGACAGACCTGGCATCTGATAAGGGCTACTGGATATTCTCTCCTGTGACAGCTCAAGGGTGAGGGTTCAAATCCCAGCTCTACCCATTTACTAGGATAAGTTACATAATCTCTTCATCATCTGAAAAAGGGAAGTAATATTACCCTACCCTGCATGTTTGTGAATAATCAACACCCCATGTTTCCCAGATTTTGATGGCTTGTGGGAATAGAGGCCCCTTCCTAAGTTGTAAATACTCAGCTTCACTAGTACTTACAAGCACTTGCTCCTAGAGGTATTGGAAAGATTCAGAGATCTGGGGGAGACTGCAGACCACAGAGGCATGTCCCATGGCCCATTCCCACTCTGCTGAGCAAGCAGCTGGCTCCCTGAATGCCCCCTGGACATCCAGTCTCAGAACACACTGTCCAAGCCAAGCCCTTGTGGGCATCACCATCAATGCCAAAGGTGTGAGGTGTCTGCATGAAGGCAGAGAGCATCCCTCTCCTCTGGTTATCGTACTCTGAGGAAAGTCCCAGAGCAGGATCTCAGGACTTCTTAGAGAAAGCACTTTGAGTTTTTGCTGATTGTTGCCGCCTCCCACCTTGTCGCATCATAGACATCACCCTTCGCTCATTCATTCTTCATTTGTGACCCCAAAGCTCTGCTCTTTGGTCTGGCATGGCCTTCCTGGTTCCCTCAGCTTTTCCAGAAGATTCCTCAGTTCCTTGAACCTATAGGCCTAGGCAGGCTTAGACCAGTGAGGTATGACCAAGCAGATACCTAGGACCCTAGTGCACACATGAAATGCCTAGCTCTGTGCCAGGTCTGTTTTTGAAAATCTTGGCTTCCAGGAAATTTGGTTTCCCTCTCTTCCTCTCTTCCAACCTAGCCAATATGTTTTTCTCACTGCTTCCCACCTGTCTCTCCTCCTCCCCAAACCAAGAAGAGCATTCCTTACTATTCCCACATCTCTGCCCTTTCCGTCTTCAGTTGGGGATATCTTCCCTTCTCTCTCTGGCCTAACAGAGCTTTTTTTTTTTTTTAAATTTTTTAAAGATTTTATTTATTTATTTGACAGAGAGATCACAAGTAGGCAGAGGGGCAGGCAGAGAGAGAGGAGGAAGCAGGCTCCCTGCCAGGCAGAGAGCCCGATGTGGGACTCGATCCCAGGACCCTGAGATCATGACCTGAGCCGAAGGCAGAGGCTTAACCCACTGAGCCACCCAGGCGCCCCTGGCCTAACAGAGCTTTACCCTTGATTCCTGTCCATGTCCTGCTTTCCCTTGTCCCTTGAAGTCTTCTGTGATCTTGTAGGCATGAAAAAAACCTGACATATATATGAACCAGTAATGCAAGATAGAAATTAGGAAAAGGGGGTAACTGGGTTATCAAAGAAAGGTTTCCAGGAGGATATGGGTGGTCAGCTGAGCCCTGTGGGGTGGCTGGGCTTGATTAAGCGGGGACTGACAGCAGGAAAAGCATGGGAAATGAACATCTGTGGGATAGAATGAGCTGCTTGACCCAGAGTCTGGGGACAGGAGATGGGGATGGGGCTTTGTTTCAGCTTCATTCACAAATCACTGCCTGACCTCAGGTCAATTCTGAACTGCTTTGAGCTTGCTTCCTCACAGGAAATGCAAAGGATGATTGTCTCTAATTCATGGAGTTGCTATAGGAATCGTCCTCAGATCAATTAGCCCAGAGTCTGGCTCTTAGCGGGGTCTCGACATTAGCTATATTGTTGATAGAGCTCCGGGGCTTGGTTTCTTTATCTGAAAATGAGTGAAATCACTCTAGATCAGTGTTTCTGCATGTCGATTTCACCATTGGCCAACACATAACTTCTCATTTGCAGGAGCCGAGGCCCTCAGCAGGTTGACAGGTCACTAAGATAGCAGCCCCCCTGTGCCAAGCTCGTGCCTTGGGAGATTTTTATGCTTGTGTAGAGTAAATGCCTTGTGGGAGTTGGGAGCTGCAGCCCAGAGGCCATGTGTATGACTTATTCTTCCAACCAAGACTTATGCAGGCCGTGGGAAAACACGTTTGTTTGTTTTTTAAAGATTTTACTTATTTATTTGACAGACAGAGATCACAAGTAGGCAGAGAGGCAGGCAGAGAGAGAGAGAGAGAGGGAAGCAGGCTCCCCGCTGAGCGGAGAGCCTGATTCGGGGCTCGATCCTAGGATCCTGAGACCACGACCTGAGCTGAAGGCAGAGGCTTAACCCACTGAGCCACCCAGGCACCCCAAACATGTTTGTTTACCTTGCAAAGGAGGAAACTGAGAAGATCCAGGTGGTCCCACCCCAGCGTACCTAGCTGGTTAATGGCAGGTTCTGAACCACAAACTCCGTCACTGGTCCCCTTTGGGATTCTTTCTATGACAACTATTGGCTTGCCAATTATCATCCTTTACCCTTCGCTTGTGAGGACACACACCGGGGGGAGGGGTTGGCCCGGAACCAATTCTCAGGCACAGCTGCCGCTCAAATCCCTCTTTCTGCTCCTCCCTTCGTTATGCAACTCTTTCCTAATTTGGTGCTCAGCCACAACCTTTTGGATTCTGGGACCTTAATCCTGCCCGATTGGGCTGAAACGAATGAAAAAGGGTACCATTCCAGCTTCACAAAGGCTGCACTGTCCAACTGATGAATGCGTTCCTTCTACTTGGGCCAAAAGCACAATTTAGGGCAGGGGCAGCAAGAAGGAGCCCAAGGCCTAGCATAATCACCTGCATGTGCCAGCACGTGGAATGGCCCTTTAAAAGGTGGGGCCTGGCTTAGAGAGCCAGAGAAGAGCTGGGCTGCAGGGACAAGGGCCCAGCATGGCTGAATCTGGGTCCCTGCCCACCGGCTTCGGGGAGCTGGAGGTGTTGGCCGTGGGGACGGTGCTGCTGGTAGAAGGTGAGCAAGGAAGGGCCTGGGTGGAGCGGGGACCCAGTGGGCTCCCAGATTCAGGCCACAGCTATAGAGCTGACAAGCAAAGGTCCCCAAACCCTACTCCTCTGTCCCCAAGCCCTACACCCAAACCCTACACCTACACCCATGGGGCTCCGGATGGGTGCGCCTGTGGGATGCAGGCTAGGAGCTGAGAGAAACCAGCAAAGCTCAGAGAGTGAGGGACATCTGCCCAGAACATAACCAAGAACCAGGCTCAGGCCTTTTCTTGTCCCTCCAGCTGGGTTAAAGTTTAACCTACTCCCTGAAAATCCTGCTAAGAATCTCATGTAAGCTCAGGCCTCTGGCAGGCTCTGGAGACAGACAGCTCTGTCACCTGCTCTCCATGTAACCACCACCAAGTCAGCCAGGTTCAGAGACCCCACGTGGGTGGTCGTGAAGGTTAAAAGAGGTCATGGGTGCGAAGGTCTAGCCTCGACAGGCAGTCAGGATTTAATCTCATTTCCCCCATCCTCTCCATTCCCCAGCTCTAAGCATTTCCATTCCAGGGGCTGCCTAACTTCCTGAGGGGCCGTCTTAGCTCAGAATCCCTCAGATGCTCCCCGAGGCCAGAGTTGACCCTGGAGACCTGGTGCTGGGTCAGTTCACAACTGTTAATCAGGAATGCAGCCCTTGTTCACACCTGAACCAGAGAGATTGTCAACCTATTTCCTCCCCCAAGGAGAACTGACAGTGGGGAGGGAGTGGCAGCCATCAGGCTGGTCCTGAAGGCCCAGGACACCATTGTCTGGGGGCCCTGCCCCTCTTCCTCTCTTCTAGGAACCCTACAATCCAGCAACCCTCTCAGTCCTCAAACATGCCTTGAAACTTTACCACTCTAAGTCTCTGCACATGCTGCTCCCCTTGTCTTGAATGCTCTTCCACACCCTGTCTTCCCAGTAAACACTCACGTTTTTGAAGGCAGGATCCTTCCCCATTCCTCCCTTTCGATGGGGAAGCCAGGGTTCAGAGACCTAAAGGAGCAGCAAGTGAGAGACCAAGCTAAAGCTCCAGGTCTGGTCTGCCTGCTGCCTAAGGCAGCTCCCAGCTCAAAACTCAGACCCTTCTCCCAGGCTCTCCCTAATGTTGCTGAACAGCCCTTGGAGTGGCATTTTGGAATTAAACAGATGTGAGTCTTAGTCCCAGCTCTGCCACACTCACCAGCTGTGTGCTTAGGGCAAGCCAACTAGTCACTCTAAGCCTGTTTCCCAGCTGCACATGGAGAGGACAGAATCCAGGTGAAGATCAAGCAGGAGGACCTGCAGAAAGTTCTTGGCCCCGTGCACAGATAAGTGTCAGCAGTTGTTGGTGACTGCGACTGTTCCAGCATGAAATGCGCTGCACCTTATTGCTTTCTTCCTTACTTTTGAGTCAGGAGGAGGCAGGATATGCCTCTTACAACCGATGGTATCTGAAAGCCAGCACTTCTCAGATATGTTTGATGAGTTGGACTGACAAGATTGCTGAGCATGAAGGGGCAGGAGGCTGAGGATCAGTCCACCCCAGGCCCTTGGTTCTGACCCCAGTCTGCCTCTCCAGCCCTGACACCAGCCTCCCCTTCTTTCCAGCACTCACTGGCCTCTGCCTCAATAGCCTCACCATCCTCTCTTTCTGCAAGATGCCAGAGCTGCGGACCCCCACCCACCTGCTGGTGCTGAACCTGGCTCTGGCAGACTCTGGGATCAGCCTGAACGCCCTCGTTGCAGCCACAGCCAGCCTCCGCCGGTACCAGCTTCCCCCACCCCCTGGGGCCTGACCGCTGGGCACTGGGCACTGGGCAGCCAAGCCAGAGGCATTTCCCCCCCTATAGAAAAGTGTAGGGGACAGGGTGGGCAGGCAGTACGTGGCTAAATCCGAATTCCACACTATCCCTGAAGACCCACGGCTGATTTCCGGAGCACAGGAGTTGCTCAAAACCTACCCACAGACCTGGCAGACTGTAGGGATAAAGGGCACAGGCCCCGCAAACAGGCTGCCTCGATGTGAGTGCTGACTATCTCTTGGTTTCTGCTGTAAGTTGAATATTATTCTCCAGCTGATAGGGTGGCTGGAAGTATTCACCTGATATTATGTGGAAATAAGTGAAAATGATGCATGCACGCAGGAAGCCCAACAGACGTCAAAACGTGGTTGGCTTTTACAAACGCAAGTGTCTAAAACCTCCTTAGGTACAAACCAGGATCTTTCAAGACGGTGTCGGGTGTTTACAAATTGTTTTCTTAAGTGAAACTGCTCCGGTGCCAGGCACTCAAATGGAGGCTGAAGCCCACCTGAGTGTGCGTGCTCAGGGCTGACCAGTCTGTGCGGTCGGGATCCGTGAGGATTTCCTGTCCTGATCTCCTCTTGACCCTTCCAGGTTTGGGGAGGAGGCAGTAGAAACTTTTACACTTGCTTGGCCCTTGGGGCTGAGAGTGGGGAGCCCTGGGGTCTCCCCTCTGACCTTGCTTTCATCTGCTGTCTGACCTTGGCTCAGTGCCTCTTCTTCTCTGAGCCTAATTTTTCCTCTCTGTAGAATAAAGGCATGGGCTTTCTCCCAGAATATCCCATTTCCTGTGCCGGAGGCTTCTGACCACACAGAAAGACCCTTTGGTCTGAGCTGCAGAGAAAGACACTGAACCCAGGCAGTTTGCATTGGGCTTCACTTGTTCAGTCCAGGGACTTGACCTCTGGGGCCCCTGTTCCCTTGTAGGAAAAACAGACAATGAAGCCCTCTTCTGGGGACCCGGGCCAACATTCAGGGGGATGTCCTCCCAAGCTCCTGAGGGGCAGGTGTGGGAGAAGGGTAGGGACAGAGGGAAGGGGTCGCTGGCCTCGGTGTCTCCCACAGGAGCTGGCCCTATGGCTCCGATGGCTGCCAGGCTCACGGTTTCCAGGGCTTTGTGACGGCGCTGGCCAGCATCTGCAGCACCGCGGCTGTCGCCTGGGGGCGCTATCACCACTACTGCACGCGTAAGTCTTGGTGCTCCCAGAGGGAGGGACGTCTGCGCGGTGAGGGTGATCCGGACAAAGGTCTGCTCCGTGTTTCCCAGTCCAGGGGAGACTAGGTGGGCCTGAGTGTCAGTGAGTATGTGGAAAGGAAGGAGGCAGGGAGAGCGGACAGGAAAGGTGCCCCAGGCCCGTGCTGGAATGTCAATGCAGCATCAGGCAAGTCAGGGGTCTTCTCTGAACCTCTGTCTCCTCTAAGAGCAGATTTTTATAAGCAACCGCCCAGTTTTATTCTGAAAATCAACTAAGGTCATAGATGCAGAAAATGGCCTTGCAGACGGGCCCCGTTGGGGGGCAGAGAGACTGTGTACGTGTGTGTGTGTGTGTGTGTATCCCTGCCTCTCATATTTCCATGGGGCCTCCACCATCCCAGCGCTTCATGAAGACCAGTCTAGCCCCAGATCTCCCAAGCTGCACTGTCAAATGCCACTTTCATAACTGCTATGTCACTGTATGACCTGCTGTGTTATTTATTTTTTTTCTTAAAAGCGATTCATTAAAAAACACAAACACTTGCTCTAGTCTCTGAAATCACAACTTTAATGCCCTTACAATTTTAGTACACATTAAAAATTTAAAACATGTTCAACCACTGGCCGTCTAGAATCCCGCTCCCCACCAGGGATATGTGAACAGACCTCGGGGAGCTGGGACTCTGCTAACCCTTATCACAAACCCCAATTTGCAGACTGGGAAGCTGGGAAGTGGGGGCTCAGAGAAGTTAAGCCCTTCCCCAAGGTCACCCAGCTAGGAGAGGCAGAACAGGCACTGGGCATGGCTAGGATGCCTCCCACGCCAGTCACTACTTTTGTCTCCTGGGCCCCACGTCCCAACCTGTGGCTTTCTTGGCATGGAGCCTGCTGTGGTGGCTGTGGCCAGCATGGCCTGAAGCCCTGGGCAAGGCCCCTTTGGAATCTGCAGCTCTGCTCTCACCCCGTGTCCCCCAACATACACAGCCCACCCCACCCTGCCCTTGGCAAAGTCACACACCTCTCCCCAGGCCAAAAGGTTGATAGAAATGATAAGGTTATCATTTCTAGAGGCAGGTGAGTCCCTCTTGCCCCACCTGACCTCAAGGCTCCTCTCCTGCCGCTCCTATCCCCCAGTCTGGCCCCCAAGCCTCCCTCAGACCACTGTGTGCACACAGTGCACACATATACACACATACACACTCACACACAGTCACATGCACAATGCACACCTCCTCAGACAGCAACACACTTCTCTCCCTCAGTATAGAGCAGTTGATCCCTATTCTGGGGTCCCTAGAGCAAAGCCTTTCCTGAGCTGGAGGGCACTGTAGAACAATATGAAAACAGGGGAGGGGGAAGGAGAGAGTCTGAGCTTATCCACTCCCTACTGGGTGACCATGGACATATCACGTGGTCATCTGTTTCCAAAGCCAAAAGAGCAGTACATCGGTCATGGTACTATTAATCATTGTGTCCACGGTCAGGGGGAGGGGTGTCTCCGTCAGCTTGGGCCGCCATAACAAAATACCAAATGTGGATGCTGAAACAACAGAGATGGATTTCTCCCAGTTTCTCGGTGCTGGAAGTCTGAGAGCCATCTTCCTGGCTTTCGGTCAGCTGCCCTCCTGCTGTGTCCCCTCATGGAGAAGAGTGTTCATCTCTCTTGTGTTTCTCACATAAGGGCCTAATCAAATCATGGGAGCTCCACCCTTGTGACCTAATTACCTCCCAAAGGCTTTCTCCCAGAATGCCATCACATGGGGGCAGGGAGGGGGAGGGCTTCCACACAGGAGTTTGGTCAAGGCTTGAACACTGAGTCCATAGCAAGGGGACACATTCAAGAAAACTGCCTCCAGGGCTGTTTTCGGGGAAGCAGTGTGCGGATGCGGGAAGGTATAGATCTGCAACCCCACTTGGAGACCTGCCCTCTGCCCTGGGGCTTTGTCTACAAAAGAACATGACAAATAAACCACAAACAGATGAGGTGCAAGGGAAAAGCTTTCTGAAGCCAGAACCAGGAGGAACCACTGGATGGGAAGGGCTGGAGGAGGCTGCTACAGAGAGAGGCGTGGGAGGAGAGGACATGGAGGAGGTCAGGTCAGTGAGACTGGTCACATGAAAAGATGATGTTGGGACCAAGCTCCTGCCATCAGCACTGAGATGGCACCCCAGGTCCCGAGAAGGTATCCTGGAAGTAGGGACAGTGGCCTGTGTCTGAGCCACAGCCAAGGACTGTGTTAAGTCCAGACTTCTGCCTCGTTCCCTATGACCCTTACCTGAACTTCACTGCCCATGTTTCTTCCCTAGTTGACTTGGGAGGCATACCTGTTTTTTTGCTGCTCCCTCCTTCTCTGTGCTCTAAAGAAGGTGGTATAGAATGTCTCCTAGGAGACATTCACCACCCATTATCTTTTATGCTTCGTAATCATCCTCTGAGACAGTGATTATCATTCCCATTTTGTGGAGGAGAAAATGGAGGCTCAAAGAAACTTTCAACTTGCCCAAGGCACTAAGCTAGGAGCATCAGAGCCAGGATTTAGGAACATTCTGTGTGACATGAAGTCCATTCTTTTGCACTCCCCATGCAAGTACCTCCTCTCCACCCTCCTCCTCCTCCTCTTTCCCATGCAGGCAGCCAACTGGCATGGAACACGGCCATCTCCTTGGTGATCTGTGTGTGGCTGTCTTCTGCCTTCTGGGCAGCACTGCCCCTCCTGGGCTGGGGCCGCTATGACTATGAGCCTCTGGGAACGTGCTGCACCCTGGACTATTCCCAAGTGGACAGGTGAGGAGGGAGGAGCAGCTTCAAGGCTCCTTTCCTTGGGAATCTTTGCTTTGAGTTCTTATAACAACAGTGTCACAGCCGAAAATCCACATGGGGAAATGTCAACATTTGCCAGATAATCTCAACTCCTTGGTCATGATACCCACTTGCAAGCTGACAGTGGGACTAGGGAAAGCCCATCCTGCAAGCCGGACAAGTGATGGGCATGTTATGCAAACTGGGATATAAAGTTGTGCCCCAAAAGGAATATTACCCAGTGAGCTGTTGGCCTGTGTGAGTCACTGAGTCATACTCAGCAGTCACTGAGCCCCATGACCCCTTTGCCATCTTCAGTGTGGCCAGCTGTTCCAGCTCTGACTTGATCAGTTTCTTAAGGGAGTTATGTCCTTTGTTCAATACAAAGAATGTTAAGGTCTTTGCATTGGGAGGGACCTCCTTGGCATAGAGTTTAGTTCTATGAATTTCTAGAGTACCTGTTGCGAGCCAACCCCTGAGCCAAGCCCTAGAGAGACGAGATTGATGCACGATGGCCCCCACCAGCATGGAGCATGTGTCCAGTACTACCTCATCCATGTGGCTTTGGAAACACCAGGGCCTAGAGAAACCCTTTAGGGGACATCTTGGGGAGGAGCCTCATAGGCTCCAACCCCCTTCTTGCTTCTACTAGAGCCATGTTGCATTCATCTGCTTTACATGTCTACTCATGACCTATCTGCCCCTGATCACAGGCTTTCCAGGTGAAACCTGCTTGAGACCCCAAGTCTGGTACAAGTGTCCTTCCAGGGCACTCCCTACAGGTGTCCTCCCGGCCAGTGTCCAGTCCTCTGGCAGCCTTTCCTCCTACCCCTCCCTACTGGGCAGCACCAAGGTAACACAGTCTTCCCTTCACAGAATGGGAATCTGCCTTCCTGGGACTCCCACCTGTTCCTGATCAGCCCTCCCACTTTCCCATGACCCTTCCTGGGACCCCAGGCTCTCCTATGGTTCTTTCAGTGATTTCTTCAGTGACAGTGTCCAGTCTCTTTGTCATCTCCAGACCCCTTTCAAGTCCCTGTGCCAGGAGCATTCCTTGAATGATCCTTCCTCTTGGTCCATTGACCTATCTTTCCCTTGGTAAACGTGTTTTCCAAACTGAAGTGTCCCATTCTCCATGCTTGGGGCATATACAGAAAACAGGCCTGAGTACCTGAACGGCCCAATAGAAAGTTAAAGGAGGACTCCCCCCTCATCTCAGCCCTCTGGCTCTTAAAGGCAAGTTCAAGAAGGACCTAGTGGCTCCCTGTCTCTAAGGGGAGTCTGTGTGGGACCCGGGGGCAACCGCACTCAGAGCTTTTGTCTGATGAGACCAGTTCCTCACATGTGGCTGTCTAGAGTGAAGGCTAATACACCTTCAAGGGCAGCTGATCTCCCCCCATCCCCAGAGATGACCCTGACTCCTCTATCCTCTCTGCTTGCAGAAACTTCATCAGCTACCTCTTCACCATGGCCTTTTTCAACTTCTTCCTGCCTCTCTTCATCACAGTCATATCGTATCAGCTCATGGAGCAGAAACTCAGGAAGACGGGCCACCTCCAGGTGAGGATCAATGCCAGAGAGGAAGAAAGCCCTCTGTCCCTCTCAGGGAACATGACTGATGTGAGAGACAGTAGTTAGGGGTTTTCTGTGTTTTCAGTGATCAGGAAAAAATTCAGCATTCACAGACCTTGGGCTGTTGGGTCAGGATGTCCCCTCCCCATTGCTGGGCATTGCCAAGACCCGGGAGGAAGAGTCAGGACTGCTCAGCCTTAACAGATCTTGAGAGTCAGGGCACCCTGCCAGACCCCATTCATGCTGTCACATTTCATTCTTCCCAAAGACTTGGGGGTAGGCATAAAATGACATACTTTTCAAATATTCCTTTTAAATTGCTCCAAGATGTTTCATTTAATCACTGTTATCCACAACATAAAATCACACCTGCAGGCACATTTGTCCAAGAAAAACAATCCTTCAAAAAAAAAAAAAAAAAAGCCCTCCTGGCCATTCCTGAATTTCTGCATTAATAGTCCCTTTCCACAATTTTCTTTTGTCCCCTTGACAATCTCTAGCAGATGAGCCATAACGAGCACCCAAGTTTCAAAAAAAAAAAAAAAATCAGATACTAATACTACTTTTCTGTGTCTGACGACCTTCCATCTTTGCAACTACTCTCTAAAGAAGGTTTTGTTACCACTTTGCCACAGGCTAGAAAATTGAGGCTGTAATAAGGGCTTGTTAAGTAACTAGGTACAAGCCGGGAAACTAGTAATAACAGAATTGGATCAAACCCAGGTCTGGGACTTCATGACCCAAGTGGTCACAGTGCATAAAAGAAACACTCAATCTTTGTTGAGAGACTTAATCTGCCACATTATTTTTTTTTCCCTTGTGAATTGGAAAAGGACTGTACAAATCGATTTTAGCCGGAGATCCAGGCTGCTCAGAGTCAGCCGGAGGACGGAGAGCTGGGCCGAGACAGGAATCGTGCGTGGCTCTGGGCTCCTGCTCCCCTGCCCCTCACCGCCTCCGGGCTGTCCTCCGCGCTGCCCGCCCAAGCACTACCTGGGTGCCCAAAGTCGCCACGTTTACCGGAAATTCAATCGGCCAGGAGACAGGGCTGCCACACCGGTGTGCTTTTTTCCCCTCCCCGGCCTGTCCTGAAACCGTCAGTTCCCGCAGCATCAGCAGAGGTCGCGGCGCGTGGGCCAGGGACCTCGGTCAAGGGCAGGCCGGCCTCCGGAGGTGCTGAGGCCTCAGTACTCCTCCAGCCCCAGCTCCGCCCGGAGGCCCTCTGTCAGTGCGAAGCACATTTTTTTCTTTTTTCTTTTCTTTTCTTGTGCAATGACGGAGGGGCAATTCAAGAGAATAAATGTCTCCCAACTAACATATTTTTTTTAAGATTAATTAATTTATTTATTTGAGAGAGAGACAGTGAGAGAGAGCATGAGAGGCTAGAAGGTCAGAGGGAGAAGCAGACTCCCCGTGGAGCTGGGAGCCTGATGTGGGACTCGATCCCGGGATTCCAGGATCATAACCTGAGCCGAAGGCAGCTGCTCAACCAACTGAGCCACCCAGGTGCCCCAACTAACATATTTTTATTTCGTGAAAGAAATGTGTCCTCTTTCAACTTAAGTCACCTTCTTCGTTAAAGGGAGACGCAAGGAGAAAATAGGCACTGATTTTCAGCTTCAGCATTTTAACGTCTGAATGTGCCGGGGAAGCCGGAATCGCAGCTTCCTTCCTGAAAATAGATCTCAAGTCGTTCGCCTCCCCGTGGCCAGAGGCTGCACCACAGGGCTCGCTCCCGGGTTCCGTCTCACACCTTGTAAAGCCGCTTTGAACCCGGGACAGGTAGATCCACCAGGTGGCTGCCGCTGCCGCAGGCTGATGGCGAGCGGGTTCTGGGACTGGGCTGTGAGGGCAGCTCAGCCTGGGGAGCCTCGCTCACCCAGCCACACTCACGGAGCCCAGAGTTCCTCAAAAAGAGCGTGGACTGGGAAGGGAGCTCATTATCCGCCCGCTAGTCCCTGCCTCCTGGTAAGTGAAGCATTATCAAACCATTTTTGCAAACAAGACAACTGAGGTCAAGGGAGGTTAAATGACAGGTTTAGGGTCACACAGCTTACCCGCCAGAGAGGTCCATCTGGCCCCCTAGCTCCTCTGCAGGCTCAGCGCCTTCCCACAGCTGGGTCACACTGCCCCAACCCTGCCGAGTGTCCACCTGGTCCCTCCCTGTGGGCGGCTGTGGCCAGCTAGAGCAAGTCCGCGCCTCTCTCCTGTGACCATCTCTCCACAGGTGAACACCACTCTGCCGGCCAGGACGCTGCTGTTCGGCTGGGGCCCCTATGCCCTTCTGTATCTCTCTGCAACGATCGTGGATGTGAGCTCCATCTCCCCCAAGCTGCAGATGGTACAGAGCCCTCCCGGACACAGAGTTAGAACTCTCTCCATCTCTGTGTCTCTCTGTCTTGCACCATCTCTCTTTCCTGCTTTCTGGCCTCCTGGTAGTCTTTTCCTTTTTCCTTAGAACACTCATATTGCACTGGGAATTTGCTTCTCTCGGGGGCCCACGGGGCTGCTGCTTGATACTGCCTTGGCCTCACATGAGAGGACAGGGACAGCCACATTCTGGGACCAAGGCTGAGACTGGTGCTCAGGACGGGGGGTGCTTCCGTGCCTCATCTGCCAACTGGTCAAGGAGGCCTTGGGAGTTGCAGAATCCAGCCCAGGACAGATAACGGGTGGCTGTCGAGTGCCGGGTGAGGGTAGGACTGGGGTCACCAAGTGGGACCAGGGAGAGGAGCTGAGGCTGTGAGGCTTCTTCCCTGAACTTTTCTGTCCCAACAGGTGCCTGCTCTCATTGCCAAAACAGTGCCCACGATTAATGCCCTGGGCAGTGAGATGGTCCACAAGGGCATTTGGCAGTGCCTCTCACCCCAGAGAAACGAGCGGGACCGAGCCCGGTGAGGTTCTCTGGGGGGCTGCTCAGACCCAGGCCTACCCCAACACCCTGGACTGAGCCCCATGCTAGGAGGCTGCCCCAGAGTCCTGCCCAGCAGCCTCAGAAGCCAAGCTCCAGACACTCATTCACCCCCTGGGATGGCCCTCTTGGGTCTGGCCCTCGGTCAGACACAGGGGATTCAGAGAGCACCCACAAAACATGGGAGGACCTGGGACTTTGGAGCCAGACAGACCTGAGTTTCCATCACAGCCCTCCAAGGGAGAGACCTTGGGAAAGTCACTCCCTCTGAACTGAGCTTCCTGACCTGTAACATAAGGTCTCCACTGGGCTGTGTGAGGTTTAAGCAAGATAATGTGTACTCACCACGCACAGGGAACCTCACTAAAACAGCTGTTAGGGTTCCGAGTCTTAACACAGAAAGGCGTGAAAGCCCCTGGTTTCTTGGGGGAGGGCCACCCAGGCAGTCAGTGTTCCAATGCCACTTATTAAATTGAGATCTGGTGCAAGCGACTGGGTCTGTGTGTGCATCTGTTCCCTGACTTGGGAGGGGTGGTGACCGGCATGGTGACTTCACCGTTCAGAAGGGACCAGAACATCATGTGGTGCATTAAGTGCTCACTGACAGTTAGCCACCAGCACCTGCCAGCCAATGACAGCCAGCTGCATGCTGCTTAATTGCCAGCATTAAAAAATCAAGATAATGTATATAAAAGCCCAGATGTCAGAAGATAAGGTCCCACCAGCCTGAGGGAGGCTCCATGGTGACAGTCTGTAGAACTTGAGGCAGCTCTGCCCTTTGCCCGGGGCTTGTCCCCTTCCATCAGTGAGAGCTTGTATGTTCCCTGCAGAGCCTGTAAACGTCTGGGTTTGTGACAGTGGTGGGGTCCCCATTCCTGGATGGACATCTGCACCTCCCCCAGAGTCAGTGTTTCAGGGACAATGTGTGGCAGGTGCACAGATGTTGGGGGGGGGGCGTTGTCCCAGAGGGAAATGGAGGTGGTTGGCGGGGAGGTGGTGGGTTCTGCAGAAGGTCTGATGATGGAGAGCTGGCTGCCCCAGGCACCTCAGATGCAGGGAAAATGAAAGTTCAATCCCCAGATGCTGAGCAGGGAAGAAACAGGATAGGGTGGTCACAAGGACAGCATCTGGGGCCCTGTGTGCCAGCACCTGCCTCTCGGCTTTGCAGATGTGGAAAATCAGGTCACATAAGCATGACTCATAAGAAGTCTGCACTCTGCAGAGGCTGGTTCAGTCATTTTGCAAAACCAGGTGGAATGGAGAGGGAAGCAGCTGTCCCACAGCCCTGTTTTCTAGAGCATGCCCTGAGCTGCATGCTTAGAGACAGGAAGCCATTCAGCCTCAATCCAGTGACCAGTCAGATTCTTAGTCATAGGCCCTGCAGTGGGAACTGAGAGTGGGAGTCCTGGGGCCTGAGCTGGGTTCACACACAGGCTGAGTGGGTGGCCACAGAGGTGACAGTGTCTGGAGCCCAGAGATATAGACCCTTCCCCCACAGTCCACGAGTCCTTAAATTGTCTTTACTGAGGACCCACCCTTTCCTCCACCATTAAAGACACTAACCCCGAAAGGTGGGACAAGGGAACAGAGTGAGAAGAGAAGGAAGGGACACCCAGACTCAGAGAGAGAAGGGGGGGGAGATGAAAAGGCTGAAGATGCCCAGCGAGAGTAGCCGGTGTCCCCACACAGACTCTGCCCCTACCTGTGCTCAAAGAGGTGGGGGGGGCAGGTTGGCCAGGCATGGTCAAGGACACCCATAGCTACTGCCCTGTATCCCAAGCTGTGTAGAGGGGAGAAGGTGGGCTCCGGGCATGTCCACCCTGGACTGGGTTGGCGGGAGATACAGGGGCTGAAGCAGCACCCCATGGGGGAGTGACCGAAGCCCCATGGGAAGCCCCAACCCTACTTACACCCCCGCCTCTCACCCATGGAATGGGTTTAGGGCACCTTATCACCTTTGAGCTTTACTGCCCATGTCCCAAAGCACTTTCAGGATCTCAAGTCCTTGTGGACCCTATGTGCAGAGCTCTCCTCTGCCCTCCTTGCCACCACCCACCAGCACCCGCCCTGCCCTTCCATGGAGCCACTCACCTCCTAGGCCAGAGGGACAAAAGAGGTGGCTGGGTCCTTTTCAGACGCTCACCTCCCTGCAAGCCCTTGGGACAGGCACTGGGCTGGGAGAGGAATTAGAGCTGTTTCCTGGAAGAGTCAGCACCTGAAAAAAGTTAGAGCACAGCTCCCAAAGCCCTGGAAATTTCTGGGGCTTCCTCTCCTCTGCCAGCCGCCCCCGCCCCCCAAAGACCCGTTCGTGGCGCTTTGTGGGTAAAATCTGTGCTAATCTGTCTAAGAAGGTTCAGAAGTAGAGATTACGGTCCAGCTGTGTCCACACAAGTGGAGTCAGACGTAGTCATCAGCATTATCAACATTACCCAGAAGTTTCCTTCAGAATCTTTGCAAATCTTACATCAAAATGAAACTCTTTTCCCCCATTCTATGGGAATTAAGCATGCCCTCAGTGTCTCTGTATGTTTGGTTCAGTCCTGTGTTTCAGTACAATCGTCCCCCACTGGCTCTCAATGTGCAGAGCATTTCAGCCCCATTCTGGATTTTCCTGTAAGTTTCTGTGGCTTGATTTGGTAACCTATGTCTCCAGTAATTAAAAAATGTAACCCACAGGGTTTTACATTTTACATTTTACATTTTACAGAGCCCTGTGCATGCCGTCACGCGTGGTGATGCGGCCCCAGCCCTGCCGTCCTCTCACTGGGGGGCCCTGGGTGAATCCCGAGCCCTCTCTGGCCCGTCCTGTCTTCATTTCACCTTCCTCCTCATCATCTCAGTCCAAACGGGGCTCTGACAAGGGCACGAGGCTTTCAGACTCTACCAAAAGTCTGTTTTCATCCCCTCCTAAAATCCATATGTTGAAGCCCTAACCCCCAAGGTGACTATATTTGGAGAGAGAGTCTTTACAGAAATGATCAAGATAAAACGAGGTCATAAGGGGGAGGCCCTGATCTAATAGATCTAAATCTCTTTGTAAGAGGAGACACCAGAGAGTGCTCCCCCACCCCCCTGCATAAGCCCCAGACAAAGGCCAAGGGAGGACACAGTGAGAAGAGGAATGTCTGCTAGCCTGGCAGAGAGCCCCCCCCCCACAAACCCTGATGGCACCTTGATCTTGGACTTCTACATCCAGAACTATGAGATAATAAATGTCTGCTGTTAAAGCCACCCAGCCAGTGGTCTTTGGTTACAGCAGCCATAGTAGACTAATACAATGTTACACCAAAGCTCATTGTTCAAAACAGATGACAGCAGAAGGGAAGGAGTGCCCAACTGTTGCCACCTGCTCACCAGCACCCAGAGAACCCAGCCAGTCTTCCTTCTGCAAAACCTGGAATTATATGAAACTCAATTTAAAAGGCACAAAATTTGTCTTCTAAGATCACCTACCCCTCTCAGATCCATTTTTTAAAATATTTATTTATTTATTTATTTATTAGAGAGAAAGCAAGCGAGCACAAGGGGGAAGGGGCAGAGGGAGAAGCAGACTCCCCACTGAGCAGGGAGCCTGACTTGGGACTCCATCCCAGGACTCCGGGATCATAACCTGAGCTGAAGGCAGGTGCTTAACCAGCTGAGCCACACAGGTGTCCCCTCAGATCCATTTATTTCGGAGTTTATTTTTGTAAGGAAATGTAAGTATAGTAGAATAATATCCCCCACCCCACCCCACCCCATTTCTTGCTGGGAAAGATGGCTCTGCCTATTGACAAATAGACTTGAATTTAAAGTCACAAACAAAATAGGAAGTTATCTCTGAGGTATAGGAATATACAGTCCCTGGCCTCCTCCCTCCCCTCCCCAAATCCCCACTGGAACAATTTTTCTGGGGAGGGGAGGGACTGTGTGATTGATTGATTAGGAAAAAAAAAAAAAAAGGAAAATAAATTAATTATAGCCTAAACTACATCTATACTTTTGCTTAAAAGTAAGGAGATTTTTCCAAATTTTCCACATAGAGTAACAAATTCAGTAGAAAGGTAACAGGCCTCATTTATTTATACCTTTCTCCTTGCCATGAAATTGATAGGATTCCTGTTGTTTGCCCTGTTAGAGACACTCCTGGTTCAATTTGCTCCAATACAAGTTCACTCTCCCTCCCATCAAACTGCATCCAGTATTATTTTCCCTACCTCAGTAAATATCATTATTGTCTGTCCTGTCATATAAGCTAAATGAAAAGAAAATGAGGAGAAAAAGCAAAGATCTGATAAGCATAAATACTTGGCAGATTAGGACCACGCAGTGCTTAGCTTCTACCACAAGGTGGCAGTGCGAACTCAATGATAAATTTCATCCGCCGCTGCTGCTCTGGAGGTGCCTTTCAGAAGAGCCTGGGACAGTTCCCTAGTGAAGCCATATGGGTGATTCTTGATTCCTGCAGGATCTCAGGCAAGTTTCCTTTTCTGCTCTTGGTACAGAAGCCTGAAGTCTAGCTGTTTTCTACCTCAGATGATGTGATTCCCCATCTCTCCTTGAAGGGAACAAAATTGCATGCCCACTGACCAGAGAACACTCAGATGGCCCTACAGAGTCCCCCTTTTCTTTGCCTACAGAACAGTCACTGGAAGTCTACCAAATATAAACCTCCCAAGTCTTCCTGCACACAGGATTTGGTCAAGAGAACATTCTAAATACTATGCTCAGAGAAGCAGCCTGAGCCTCCAGGAATGTGCAGTAAATGGCATCTGGTGATGGTAATGTTTCTAAGATCACGAGTGCTGGAAAAGCCTTGGATGAAGGCCAAAATCATAATCCCTAAATCTTCCCTCTCCTCTTGGTTGTGGTAACTTTCTGTTCCCCTCATAAGCTGCTCCCTGGCTCGACACCACACACCTGTTCTTTCCTCCATCCATCCAGCTGCTCCTACAATGGCCTCCATTATGTCCCCTCAGCCCAGCTGCCCCTCCCTCTGTTGCTGTGGAAACACATGCAAGTCCTTCACTCCTCTAGGGAAGAGGCAGCCTGGCAGCTTGGAAAGCACTTAAGTGTGGGCATTGGAGAGACTGAGGCATGAATCCAGGATTTGCCTTTTATTCAGTGTGTGACCAAGTTGGAGCAAGGTTCTTATCTCTGAGTTTGTCCCATGCCCACCAAAATGGAGTCATGGGGTGGCATAAGATTTAAAGCACATGGCACGTGGTAGATGTTCAACAGATATTTGATTCCCTCCACCATGGACCTTATCAGCTATTCCTTGTTATCCCCTAATTTTTCTTATAAGTCACTCAAGAAAGGGGTATATAGGAAAATAATGAAGGTTAAGAGGCAACTGTATGCAGCATGCATCTAATCCACTACCTCATTTAATTCCCCGCACATCCTTAGAAACAGTTCTCTCACTTGTCTGCACATTTGCGTCATCTGGGGCTCGGTGATTCAGAGTGTGGTCTCTGGACCGGAAGCAACAGTTTCACCCAAGTGCCTTTAGAAATATAGACTCTCAGTCTCTGCCCCAGACCTCCCAAATCTGAGTGTGCTTTTTCACAACTCCCTACCAGGTAATTTGTGTGCACTTAGAGCTCAAGAAGCCCAGTGCAGCTTTAAAGACTACTGATGTCTGGGTCCCTCCCACAGAGACAATGATGTAATTGGTCTGAAGAGCTGGCTGAGCTTGAGACTTTCAAAGCTCCCAGGGGATCCTAATGTGCTACGAAGATTAAGAACCACTGATGAGGGGGGTGGGTGTTACAGACATCCATTTTACAGAGTGATTTAGCTGAGATTTACTGAGTCATCTCTGAGGCCATTCTCTGCTATTTTATATGCACATATAACATCTATACACAGATGCATTTATGTACATACATATACAACACAAGTATGCATATTAATATATACACACACCCGTACATATAT